>JACEEZ010022351.1:17500-50000 GCA_016584305.1 Chionoecetes opilio | reverse complement strand
AGGACGCTGCAGCTGCTGGAGAAGATCGTCCACGTAGATGTTCCACAGACTGGCCCCAGCACAGAGGCCCTGTGGGACTGATGCTTCCACTGGGCGGGACTCAGAGGCTGCCCGTTAACGACGACAGGGAGGATTCTTCCCTGCAGGTAGTCCCCAGGAGCCGCAGAGGTCACCCTGGAGCCCTTTGGCTCGGAGTTTTTCGAAAAAAGGCCTCCGTGCCACACCCTGTCAAAGGCACCCGCTATGTCAAGGGCCACCCGATAGTGTCATGGCCGTCATCCAGGGCGTCTGCAGTTTCGAGGCTTAGAAGCATCAGCAGGTCAGAGGTGGACCGTCCAGGTCTGAACCCAAACTGTGGTCCAGAGGAGGTAGTTGTCGCTGAGGTTGACGACAGATTACCTCTGCCACGACTCTCGAAACACTTTCCACCACAGACAGCAAGGAGATGGGCCTGTAGTTTGGGTCAGATCTGGAACTCTTCTTGTGAACAGGAACACTCGAGCACCTTACACGCTGAAGGCCAGATGTTCTTTCCTTGCAGGCAGGCAGTAAAGACTGTGGTGAGAGGGACCAGACAGCTCCCGAGGCGCCACTGTTTAACAAGGTGCGGGCTGACGTCATCAGGGCCAGTGCTTTTTGGTGTCGATAGCCCTTGCAAAATGTGATCGACCTGCGCCTGCGTCACCTCACCTTGTGGACTGTATCTTCACACTTGCTGCTACAGACGAGGCGGGGGCTGCTGGGGACCATCACCTATCTTTGCAGAGAAGAGGGGATAGCCAGCAGCGTGAGCCTTCTCCTTGCTGCTGACAGCTGCTGTTTCCGTCTCTTGGTGAGGGGAGGAATTGAATCTTGGCGGCTGATTCCCTGTTTTCACTTAACCAGGGACCCCAAGTCTGTTTCTCAAACCTGGGCTCGTAGTTTGCGGTCGCAAGTCCTCCTCCCAATTTGTATGGCCCATTTGCTGTACACCACCATCCTCCTGCAGCCGCCCGGTGCGGATCCTTGTTGTGCCGAGTCGGGTTTCCCGCTTGAAGCGGAGCCACGTGGTACTTGGCATCGGCAGCAACACGCAACGTAGCAAACCAGGCTGATCCGTGGGCTTTTCGGTGTAGTCGCGGGGTGGCACATGGCGTCTCTGAAGGGCAGGAGGCGGGAAGTAAGGGCTCGCGACATATATCCGCCCCATCCCGCAGCAAAAGTACCCCACGCCGTGGGACTAAGTCAAGGCGCAAGGGAGGCCCAGTCCCGTTTATCCCACAACCAGACAGTACGGGAGGGAGCCTCGTCCCCAGCCACGCATATATTATCTGTGTTTAAGGACAGCGTGGTGGTTCAGAGCTGCCCACTAATCCTAGTGGTGACACAGATTGGTCCCCCTGGAGGTCAGAGATGACAGGGTCCAGTTTGTCCCCCCCCGCTAGTGTGTAGGAAGGTCACGGTGGTCCGCAAGCCCTGGCCCATTGAGGAGGCTGTAATAGGCATGCTTTTCCAGGTGGTGGTTTGAGGTCGCCCACCACCAAGACGTGAACGCAGCGGTGCCCCCAACATCAGGTCGTCCAGGGCCCAGTGGAGGTACTGGACGAGGCGGGTCCCTGACGTGGCGTGCGATACATGCGCACAGCAGGAGGCTGATCGATCAGCCATCACTACCCGGAAGAAAATTCAACTCCATATGGGAGGCGGGACCACATCGAGGTGCTGGGCTTGCACTCCTTCTTGAAGCAGACAGCCACACCGGCCACCTGCTCGCTCAGGGCGGTCCCTCCTGTTCCATTGGGTGTAGCCACGTATCTTGACGAACGTGGGCTCAACATCGTTGTGAGCCAGGTCTCCGTCGCCACAACTCCTTCAGCCACATGTCGAGTACACAGTTGGGGGTCAGGTCTCGATGTTCGTTCGGAGACCACGGACATTGGCGGAGAAATCTTTAATGTATGGCGTGGACGTTCTGCAGTACCATGAATGGATGGGGAGAGCGTCAGGGGCCTGGTGTCCGGGGTTGATATAAGTTTAAGGGACCCGGCTGAGGATATCGTTGGGGGGTTGAGGCTCCACTGCCTGCCATGGCTATGAACCGAGGCACCCAAAGCTGCGACAAGAGTGGGCTGGGCTTGTGGTGGGATGCGGGCGGGCTTTGCTGAGGTGTAGTGCGGCGAGAGAGGGGCTGCAGAATACCCTTCCCTCGCAATAATTGCCTGAAGAGCCGCCCTGGCGCTGGTCGCGTTTGGGCGAGCAGGTCACAGCTGTGTGCCTTTACGTGCGCAGTAATTGCACACTTTTTATGGGGCTTGTCTCCGTGGCTGGTTGGCGCTTGGTGGCTACTGGGTTCGCCTGTCCTCGTTCACTTCTCGCGACCTCACACTTCTCTTATTTTTCCCTTTCTTTCTTTTATTACCAACGGAGTTGGTGGGCTCGCGGGCGGCGGAGGGTGTGTTCGCGCTGGGCTAGTAACTCGGTCCTGCCTGGCACCAAGTACGCGCCCTGCGCGCGGTTTCGTCAGCGTCACCCCTTTTTGTTTGGGGGGGGGGACAAAAGGGTAGTGGTCGCAGTGGAGAAGTTGTAGGGGGGGTGCAGTGGGGCGGTCACTGCTGTTGTACGGGAGCAGAGGTGGAGGGCTGCGGGGCGGGGGTCAGTCCCTGCTGTTTTGTTGCGGGGGGAAGCAGGTGGGGGGTCAGGTGTTGCTGTAGCGGTAGGGTGCGAACGGTGGGTGGCGGGTGATCTTTCAGGACGGTCGGGATGGGCGTCAGGCCTTGCCGTGAACCTTAGCTTCCTGGTCTCCCAAAACTCCACCACTTCCTCCAGGACTCAGGACCTGGCGACTACTTCCTCCCAGTGCTCGTCCCAATGGTTATGAGGAAAGCATGGCGCTTGGGAACAAGTTTTTATTTCTGCCTGGCGCTGCTTGGAGGCTTTTAGTCTGTCGCAAGTCTGAGTGCTGAGGCAAAACCTCCCTGTTTTGTATTATCAGCTCCGGTCTCCTCGAGGACCTGATATGGCGTTTTTACGAAGAGCTTTCCTCCGTGAGCTTTCGACGAGGGAGATGAGCTGTGCTCTTTCCAGGCTTCCGGTGAAAACCTATCCTCACTCTCGTGAGCGACGAGTCGTAGCTGTGGGAGGGTGTGTCTGCCTCCTCGTAACAAGGTCACGGGAATCTGCTATGTTGGCCTGGGCACGAGCTTGCTCCGTGTTGCCTGCTAGTCACATTTGTATACTGGTGTGTTCCGTTTTCAGACAATAGTGTGACATAGATTGAGCAGGTTTTCGCCTCACAGCCTAACGTATGAGTTTTAAAGTTGCTTTACCGCACACAGCACACCACTTTTGGGGATGGAAACAGGGAGGTCCCTCTGGCGGAAACGGAGGTGCGTTGGTAGACATGGGGGAGGGAGGGAGGCAGGTAGAGACAGTGTGGCCAGACTGTGGGACTCCCTAGGGAATTAAGGAGCACAGCAGTGTGGCTGAGTGACGATCTTCACAACAGTATTTGCACACGGTCATTAATGAACACTGGCAAGGTCATAGTCACTGAGCTTTACTTACTCACTTCACTTCTACATTGTTTCACTGGTGTCATGTCCGGTCGTAATATATAGAGAGAAGTCGATCGAAAAAAAACAATAACGATTTTTTTTGGGGAGAGAGGCTTATTGGGCAACACCGACGGGGGAGGTCGACAGGGGGCGGGGCTGTGGGCCGCGACGGGCAGCCTAGGTCACGGCTGCTGCTCGCTCACGTCACTCTCTTTTACCTAATTTCTCTCTCTCTCTCTCTCTCTTCTCTCTCTCTCTCTCTCTCTCTCTCTCTCTCTCTCTCTCTCTCTTCTCTCTCTTCTCTCTTCTCTCTCTCTTTTTTTTTTTTTTTTTACCTCGATTCTTATAGGTTTTACAGTCAGGAGCTTCAGCTGGACTACTGAGAACTATCTTTGACTTTAGGAATGTGTAGATTATTCCTAGCTTAACATACATACATGGGTTTTACTATTCTAAATTCTCTATTTCTCTAATTCACTATTTCACTACTATATAAATTTTACATGTACATGTGTTACTATTCTAATTTTACATTTTATTTTTCACTTCTAATAATATATATATATATATATATATATATATATATATATATATATATATAATGTATATATATATATTTTTATATTATATATATATATATATATATATATATATATATATATTATAATATATAATATATATATATATATTATATATATATATATATATATATATATATATGTATATATATATATATATATATATATATATATATATATATATATATATATATATATATATATTATATACATAGTTGAACTTAAGCAGGGTTTACAGGTTTACAGGTAGGTACTTAATACTATGGCTGCTTTATCCAAGCGTTCACAGCACTCTTGAAGGTCTGGAGTGACGAGGTAGAGTGAAGCTGTGTCTGCTGTACCATGCGGTTCTACATTCTTGTGTAGCGTGGGAGGAAGGAACGCAGAGAGGTCTCTGTCCTGTCAAAAGGGACGATCAGTTGATGGTCCCTGTTAGCAGCAGTTCGTGTTATGTGGCCGTTTGGTCTTGCCCAGGGCTGTCGGAGAGCAGCAAGGTGCGGGACATGCTGCTTGTGTGTCTTGTAAACGACGCACATACCTGCTACGTCGCGACGCTGCTGCAAGGGATGAAGAGGAGGGAGAAGCTGGTCCTGCAGAGTCTTTAGACGTATTAACCGTTGGGCTTGGGTCTGTACCTTGTCAAGAAGGCTCAGGTACGAAGGGGGGCAGGAAGACCACGTGAGAGGGGCGTACTCCATAAGGGAGCGGACTTGAGCTGCATATAAGGTGGTGATCCCTTGGGAGTCAAGAAAGTGTGAGACACGCCGGACACAGCTAAGTTTCCAGGCAGCTTTCCCTGCAATGGTTCGGATGTGGTCGGTGAAGGTCAGGACGCTATTCACTTCCACCACAAGTATGGAGAGGGACGTCTGCAGGGGCACCGGCCTCACACCCAGTAAGATGGTAGGGATGGGAGTATCAGGAGGACGCTGTCGTCGGGAGATGAGCATCGCCTGGGATTTCTCTGGAGCGAGATCCACTTGCCATCGACGACCCCATGAGATGACGGTTTGGAGGACCTGATTTATGTGAGCGACAGTCGTGCGGTGATCACCATTGTCGCAGAGGAATGTAAGGCTGCAGTCATCGGCATATGCATGTGCCTCTGGGATGAGCAGGAGCAAGTCCTTGAAGAATACATTCCAGAAGAGAGGGCCAAGCACACTGCCCTGTGGGACGCTGGCAAAGATCGGGTATTCCTCTGAAGTTTGACCGTCCACCACCACTCTGAGAAATCTGTCCCGCAGGTAGTCTTGTAGTAGGAGCAGCAGATGACCGCGGACACCCAAACTGTTCAGTTTGGTGATGAGGCCGTGATGCCACACCCTGTCAAATGCTCCCGCAATGTCAAGGGCAATGACGTAAGTGTCCTTTCTTTGGTCAAGACGCTTATGCCATGTGGTGGACAGATGGAGCAATAGGTCGGCCGCTGACCTGTTTGCTCGGAAGCCAAATTGCTTGATGTTAAGAAGGTGGTGTGATGTGAAGAAAGACGATATCTAGTCGGCAATTATAGCTTCCAGCGTCTAGCCAAGAACTGATAAAAGGGAGATGGGGCTATAGTTCTTGGGGTCAGTTCTTTTGCCTTTCTTATGTATTGCCACCACACTGGCAGCCTTCCACAGGGTGGGTCACCTTCCAGTAGTGAGTCAGTGCTGAAAGATAGTAGCAAGAGGCGTTGCTAACTGAAAGGCGCAGCGCTTGAGGATATGAAGGCTAATGTTGTCTGGGCCCAAGGCCTTCTTTGTGTCGACCTGAACAAAATGTCGGCGAACTTCCTCACTAGTTATAGTGAGGTTAGAAAGGCTGGCATTGGTGAGGATGGGCACAGCTGGGATGGATCGCTGGGGATCAGGTACTGTCATTTTGTTTGAAAAAAATGTCGCGAGTACCTCGGCCTTGTCCTTGTTCTTGGTGGCCACTGTGCCGTCAGACTCTTTTCCTCCTCTCTCTTCTCTCTCTCTCTCCTCTCTCTCTCTCTCTCTCTCTCCTCTCTCTCTCTCTCTCTCTCTCTCTCTCTCTCTCTCTCTCTCTCTCTCTCTCTCTCTCTCTCTTCCTCTTCATCTCTCTATCTCCCTTTGTTTTACTGTTCATTGTTATCATAATACATTCTGGCTGTATTCATTCTTCATCATTCATTCATTTATCTGGCTCTAGTCAAGCCTCACCTAGACTATGCAGTTCAGTTTTGATCTCCATATTACAGGATGGATATAGTGTTGCTAGAAAAGTGCAGAGAAGGATGACCAAAATGATACAAGGGATGCGTAACTTTAGTTATGAGAGGAGATTGAAGTTATTAAAACTAAACTCACTCGAGAGACGCAGAGTAAGGGGCGATCTGATAGAAGTTTATAAGTGGATAAAGGGATTTAATAAAGGAGAGGTAGGAAAAGTTCTTACGGCTTTTAACCAGGGTAGAACAATAAGTAACGGATTCAAGCTGGAAAAGCGTAGATTTAGAAAGGAAATAGGGAAAAACTGGTTCACAAATAGGATGGTGAATGAATGGAATGGTCTCAGTAGACAGGTAGTTAGTGCTGAGTTCATTGGGGAGCTTTAAAGGGGAGCTGGATAGGTACATGGATGGGGATGAAAGGTGGATGTAGGTAGTGTTAGGTGACAGGAACTACCACGTGTAGGCCTCGCGGCCTCTTATAGCTTCCTTATTTTCTTATGTTCTTATTCGCAGATCTCATTCGGTTTTCAATTATCAAAGAAACTTGCACGTTTGAGGGCACTTTGATTACATATCTTTACGTCCCTCCTCCATACCTCTTTAATTGAATAATGGTTCTCTCCCTATTTTTTTCTTTATTGAACTTAATTTGTTGACTTTTTGTTGTTGCTAGTGGTGATGGTCGTGGTAGTGGGTTTTTTAAATATGTTTTACTGTGTTGTTGTTGTGGTTGTTGTTGTTGTTAATGTTGTTGTTGTTGTTCAATCAATCATTGGGGGCATACGCCGGGGGGCGCGTCGCCTCGCCCACCCTACGACGCCACTCCCGGGGGTCACCACGCGCGAGTTCCCATGCAGACTCCTTTCCCATACCAAGCAACTCTCGACAAGAAACATCAATTTGCCCCAGCCACGAGCCTTGTGGGCGCCCCCTTGGCCTCCTCCACGCCGGATTGTCTCTTACAGATACAACCCGATGGGAAGGATCGGTTTCAGGGTAGCGTGCCACATGTCCATATAGCCGAAGTTGACGCTGACGGACTATGCAGGTAATAGGCCTCGATTCAGTCTCACGGTGCAATCGCTGATTTGACACGTAATCATCCCAGCGATACCCCATGATTCTGCGAAGACACTTATTACCAAAGGCATTGATTCGTCTCTTCAAGTCACTATTTAGTGTCCATGTCTCACAACCATAGAGTAAGACAGGGATCACAAGCGACTTGAATATCCGGATCTTTGTCCTCCTGCACAAGTACCGACAACGCCAAATACTCCCGCTGAGCGAGTCCATAACACCGCGGGCTATGCCAATCCGCCGTAAGGCTTCTTGACGTGACTCACCGTCATTATGGACTGCGCTACCAAGGTATGTAAAACTTTCCAAGATCTCAATGTCCTCGCCACACGCATGGACAGACTGTACTGCTTCATCTAGTAAGTCTCCAAACACCTGGACCTTGGTCTTGAGCCAGGAGACCTCAAGTCCCAAAGGCTTTGCCTCTTCGTGCAGCGCCTCGAGAGCCATCACCAGGACCTCCAGCGACTCAGCAAAGATTACTGCATCATCGGCAAAAACAAGATCAGTGATCTTGGTGTTGCCGACGGATGCTCCACAATCACTTTGATCTACAGCCTTGTCCAATACCCAGTCCATACAAGCGTTGAAAAGTGATGGGGCAAGGACGCACCCTTGCCTCACTCCTGTATTCACAGGAAAGAAGCTGGACTCACCTGCCCCACACTTCACAGCACTCTCAGTCCCAGAATACAGACTAGTTATCAAACCAATAGTCCTTGCAGGAATCGTTGTTGTTGTTGTTGGTCATATTATATTTGTATGCTTTTTTACTTGCCGTTTGTTTCTTTTTTTTTTTCTTTGTTTCTTCTTCTTTTTTACTTAGTTTTTTCTAAATTATTTCTTCTTCTTTTTCTTCTCCATCTTCTTTTTTCACTTATTTTTCTTATCTCCCTAGCATTTCTGTCTCATCTCATTCTAGTGTTTTGTTCACCTTGTTCTTTCATCCTACCTACATTCTCTCTCTCTCTCTCTCTCTCTCTCTCTCTCTCTCTCTCTCTCTCTCTCTCTCTCTCTCTCTCTCTCTCTCTCTCTCTGGCTCGTTCCTTATGCCTGTGCAGGGCTGAATTGCTTTAACCACTAGTTATGTCATTATTTCCCCCTCCTTTACGAGCCCCTTAAGGGTCGCACTTGGAGTGGCGGCAATCCACCACCACCACTCTGTGCCCCCACGCGGCGCCCATCCTGAGTGATCGCGCCACTAATCGTCTTCTATTGTATTCCCTCCAACTCCCACGTGATTGGTAATGGTGGGTAGGAAGATCATGGCAACTTTAATGATTGGTAATGGTGGGTAGGAAGGTCATGGCAACTTTAATGATTGATAATGGTGGGTAGGAAGATCATGGCAATTTTAATGATTGATAATGGTAGTTAGGAAGATCATGGCAACTTTAATGATTGATAATGGTAGTTAGGAAGATCATGGCAACTTTAATGATTGGTAATGGTTGTTAGGAAAATCATGGCAACTTTAATGATTGGTAATGGTAGTTAGGAAGAGCATGGCAACTTTAATGATTGGTAATAGTAGTTAGGATAGTCATGGCATCTTTAATGATTGTTAATGGTAGTTAAGAAGGTCATGGCAACTTAAATATGGATGGTAATGATGATGGCAATGATAGTAATGATGATAATTATGATTGTAGTGATAATAATGGAAGATAATGATAATTATAAAGTAATGATAAAAACAATGATGATAATGATGTTAATGAAGATAATAATAGTAATAGTGATAATAATAATAGTTATGTTGATGATAATAGTAATACTAATGTTAATAATAATTACAATAGTAATAATAATAATAATAATAATAATAATAATAATTATAATGATAATAGCTAAAATGATAATAAAATAAGTTGTATTTGATAAATATTACAACATGAAATTGCGTCAAAAATTCCTGACAAATTTTCAAACCTGCCTAAAAATTCACACGACAAAGAATAATTTTTCATGAACCAAATCCTTAAAACCCGAGAAAAAAAGATGAAATTAAACATTTACATTTTCGAATAATTAATTTTACATATATATTTTCTTTTTAAATATTATCTCGCATAAAAGCTTTTTTCTTTTACTTTTTGCATGTGTTAATGAATCGTAATATATATTTTTGTGTAAAGAGGTGGTAGGCAGGCACGCACATGGAGAGAGAGAGAGAGAGAGAGAGAGAGAGAGAGAGAGAGAGAGAGAGAGAGAGAGAGAGAGAGAGAGAGAGAGAGAGAGAGAGAGAGAACAGATCAAATAGAAAGCTGAAAGGAGACAGATCAGCGTGGAAGTAATATATTGATTGACACATAAATTGATAGATAGATAGATAAGTAACTGTTATAAGTGGGGGGGGGGGGTTACGCTAGAGTTTATTGCGCCTGTAGGCTTTTCTCTTTTTTCCATATACAATTTTTTGTTTGTTTTAACTGATACATGATTCAAACAAATAAAAAAGAAAGAAAATCATCCTATAGCTTTTACACAAAATTATAATGAACAGATAACTGAGAAAAAAAGCTGATAAGACAGACATAATAAGTCTGTGGCAGAGAGAGCAGTTATTTGATTTTTTTTCCCTTTTTTATAACTTCCTCCTAGTTCCTCTTTCCCCCCAACCTTTGTATCCAATTATCTATGTCTTTCTAATGTAATGGCGGACGGAATTAATGAATTAATGCTAAAAAAGGGGAAAATGTGCCAGATATCAGAGGTTATATGGCACTAAATGGCGGACGGAGCAAAGCGGTGGTGGATAGGTGGTGAGGCGGAGTAGAACTAACAAGAGGGTGGGGAGAGAGGAGAGAGGGGAGAGGAGAAGGGGAGAGAAGAGAGAGAGAGGAAAAAAGGGGGGGGAAAGTTTTTCCCCGGAAAAATTTAAAAGTGGAAAAAAGGGAAAAAATTTAAAAAAATGGAAATTTTTTTACCTTTTTAACCAGGAAAACCCAATAATAACGGATTCAACTGAAAAGCGTAAAAATTTAGAAAGGAATGGGGAAAAAAAAGGTTCCCCAAATAGGATGGTGAATGAAGGAATGGGTCATAGACGGGGTAGTTAGTCTGATTAATTGGGGAGCTTTAAAGGGAGCTGGATAGGTAACATGGATGGGGATGAAGGTGGATTGGTAGGTATTAGGTGACAGGAATACCACGTGTGGGCCCATCGGGGCCCCTCTATATTAGTTCCTATTTTCTAGTTTATTCGCAGATCTCATTCGGTTTAATATCAAGAGAAAACATGCACGTTTGAGGGCACTTTGATTAAAGATTTTACGTCCCTCTCCTACCTCTTTAATGAATAATGGTTCTCCCTATTTTTTTCTTATGAACTTAATCTGTTTCCGGTGGATAGTGGTGATAGTAGGGTAGGGGGTTTTTTAAAATGTTTTACGTGTTGTGGTGGAGTGTTGTTGTTGTTAATGTGTTGTGTTGTATCAATAATCATTGGGGGCATACGCGGGGGGCTAGGTCGCCTCGGCCCCACCCTACGACGAGCCCCCCTGGGGTCAGCCACGCGCGATTCCATGCAGACTTTCCCTACCAGCAACCTAAGAAACATCAATTTGCCCACCCCACGTAGCCTTTTTGGCCCCTTGGCCTCCCATCAGACAGGAAGTGTTTGTGTCTGGGGCAAATTGTATAAAAGGGGGGTGTGGGTTCGTAGTCGTGTTGCGTATGATCATGATCAGGCCAATGAGAGACCGTAGCTCCAATCGCGATCAAGTCACGCGCAAGCATTACACGTCAATCATGCCAGCGAAACCATGATTCTAGCGATAAAGCGACCTATTAACCGGAAAGGTTTATTTTCTCTGTTTAAGTCTCTATTTGTGTTCTTTTTTGGTTCCACCACTATGAGTGCAGATCTCCCCCGACTTGAATTTTTTCCGGATCTTTCCTCCTCCCTCCAGAAAATTTCAAGCCAAATACCGCTTAGGAGTCCAATATATACGGCAGGGACAACCTCTAAGGCTTTGTCCGAATACACCACAATGACATTCAGAACAGAAAATCTGCTAGTAGCAATTAGGACTGGGTACCATTTAAACCAGCTTTGCCTTTCGAGCGCTGAAGAACGGATAGACCAGGGATGCGGGCGGGAAAAGTGGTTTGCCATTAAACAATCGCTGGAAAAGATCGGGTAAAAGGAAGGACGAAAAAACCAATCCAGAAAAGTGGCACGGCAAGAACCCTTCCCGAAAAGTTCAAAAAGAAAAAGGAGAATATTGAAGGAGAGCTCCCGCATCCAATCTCAAAAATAACAGAAATTTATGCAATGTGTTTATAGGTCTTGTAACAGATCGTATCTTCCGTTTGTTCCGGGATTGCTCATCAACTTATTTCTTTTTTTCTCAATACGCAGTCAGACAAAGCGTTTGAAAAGGAATTCCCCCGTTGCCTTTAGGACCCCCTTGCCATCCCACCCCTTTTCCACGGGAAAGAAGGGACTCCCGCCCACACTTCACAGCCTCTCCATCCAGGACTTACTTTGAGTTAGTCAAAATAGTCTATTGCAGGAATCAGGTTAAGGGATGGTTGGGTCGGAATCATCATTTACAGGGATTGAGTTGCATAAGGATTGTTTCCTAAACAGGATTCTATGAGAATATCTTGTTTTTAATGTTACATTTCTAATGGAAATTTGAACTTTTTGTTTGTATCTAAAATTTTTTACTTATATTTATCTATAGAAATTCAAGTTTATGTTCTTCATCCATCTATGTTATGTTTTCGAAATATGAATTTGATTTATCGGAAGACCAATTTCCTATTCCGATTTTGATCAGTTTCTCTACTCTTCATTATTTTTCTCTCTGAACCCCACGTAATTCAAGGTTCTAATAATTTGAGGGAAGGGTGAATGTTAAATAGTATGTATTTTCCCTTTACACCCTTAAGGTCGCATGAAGTGCGCAAATAAACCACTCTGTCCCCAGCCTCCTTTAGATTCCAGTAATAATCTTCTTCTATAGAATCAACTCCAACGAGAAAAATGGTGGTAGGAATAGAATTATTAATTGATTTCAAATGGTTTGAGTGAAGAGCTACAATTTAACTGTTGATAATGGAGGTAGGAATCATGGAATTTTAATGATTTTAATGAGGTAGAGACATGGCAAAATGAATTGTAAATCGTTTGAAGATCTCAGACTTAAAGAGAAATGGGGTTTAGGAACTGGCCTTTAAGGTGAAATTTAAATTGGAAGCATGGAACAGATGGAAAAGGTTAGGAAGCAGGCATTTTAAGATGTATGGTAGTTAGGAAGGTCTGAATTAATATGAGGAAGGATGGAGGGCAAAAAGGTAAGAGAAGAGGAAGTAGGAAAGGAGAGAAGAAATTAAGAGGAAAGACAGGAGGAGAGTGGAGGATGGGTAGAGAAAGTAAAATAGAACAAGTGAATAGAAAATAGTTAGGGGAGGATAAATAGTATACTATGGGTACTAGAATACAATTTAAAAAATTAATAAAAAATATAAAAGAGAATAGATAGGAGAAAAAAGGTGTAGAAAAAGTAAGACGAAAGTTGGCAGAGAGAGATCCAGAAATTTTCCAAACTGCCTAAAATTTAACGACAAAGGAAATTTCTATGACAACTGAAGCCCGAGAAAAAGAAATGATGAAAATAGGAAAGTCGGGAAAAGTAGGATTAGAAAATGCTTTTCCTTTTTTATTTTTCTGTTTGCTTTTTTCTTATTTTGCATGGGTTAATGAGAGAGTGGATTGGTGTAAAGGGTCGGTGGGCAGCAGGAGAGAGGCAGAGAGGGAGGAGGATGAGAGGAGAGGGGAAGATGAGGAGAGACGGAGAGAGGGGGAGGTAGAGAGGAGATGTCAAGGCTGAGGAGATGATCCGTGAAGAATTATGAAATTTTGAAGATAGATAGATACTCAATTAAAGGGGGGGGGCCTACGAGTTTGATTCGTTGTAGGCTTTTCTTGTTTTTCCATATACGAATTTTTTGTCGTTTACTGATACCACTGCTTCCTATTAAAAAAATAGATCTTGTGCATCAAAATTATAATGAACGATAACTGAAAAAAACGAAAGACAACATTGAGAAGTCTGAAAAGCCGTTATGGCATTTTACTCCCTCTTTTGTATAATTTCTCCTAGTCTCTTTCCCCCAACGTGTATCAATTATCTATGTTTTTAATGAAGGGGCCCGGAATTTAATTGGATTAATGCTAGGGAAACTTCGTGCCTTCAGACGATTGGTTATGGTTATGGGCGGAGACTAAAAAAGGGTAAAGAAGGGTGGTGATAGGGTGAGAGGAGGAGAAAAGAATGGAAGAGGGGCCCCCGAGAGAGAAGGAGGAGAGAGGGAGAGAGGAAGAGAGAGAGAGAGAGAGAGAGAGGAGAGAGAGGAGATAGAGAGAGAGAGAGAGAGAGAGAGGAGAGAGGAGGAGAGAGAGGAGAGAGAAGGAGAGAGAGAGAGAGAGAGAGAGATGAGAGAGAGAGAGAGGAGAGAAGAGGAGGAGAGGAGAGGAGAGAGAGAGAGAGAGAGAGGAGAAGACGCAAAAGAGAGGAGAGAGAGAAGAGAGAGGAGAGAGAGAGAAGAGAAGAGAGAGGAGAAGAGAGAGAGAGAAGAGAGAGGAGGGAGGAGAGAGAGAGAGAGAGAGAGAGGAGGATGAGAGGAGAGAGAGGATGAGAGAGAAGGAGAGGAGAGGAGAGAGAGGAGAGAAGAGGAAGAAGAGGAGAAGAGGAGAGGAAGAGAGGAGGGAGAGAGAGAGAGAGGAGGGAGAGAGAGAGAGGGAGAGAGAGAGAGAGAGAGGAGAGGAGGAGAGAGAAGAGGAGAGAGAGAGGAGAGGAGGAGGAGAGGGGATAGAGAGAGAGAGGAAAGGGAGGAGGAGAGCGGAGGTGAGAGTGAGGAGGGTGAGAGAGGAGGGAGAGAGGAGAGGGAGGATGAGGAAGAGAAGGGAGAGAGGAGAGAGAGAGGGAGGAGGAGAGAGAGAGAGGGAGGAGTGACCGAGAAGAGGAGAGGAGGAGAGAGAGAGAGCGATGAGGATGATGGCGAAGAGAAAGTAAAGGAGGAGAGACATTGAGGAACAGGGGAGAGGAGAGAGACCGATGAGACGGGAAGGGCTTGCAAACGAGCATAGGGAAGTGTGAAGCAGAGGCCTTGCTATCACTCAAATGCGATGGCTAGCCTGTCGAGGAAAAAAAGGGGGTGGGGGAATGTGGCACGGGCGTAGCAGTTCCACACACACACACCACACCCCAAACGCCCCAAACACACACACAACACCACACACCGACACAACCACCACACACACCACAACACAACACACACACCACACACACACATAACTACCACTGTATACACACATAAACACACACACAACCACACACACACATAACCACACAACACCACAACAAACACACACTGTGTGTGTAATCTCTACACAAAACCCACACTACTTTGTATTCGTCACACCCAGCAGCAACTCATCAAAACAACAACGTGTTTGGTCGACTATCAAAAGCAAACAAAACTTCAACCATGGTTCGGAACACACACACCTAAAACACAACAACGGCCAACAAAGGGGTCACGGATATTCTGGGACAGTTTAATTATAGAATTGATATTTTGAAGCTAAAAGTCAATGATCTAGTCCGGAGTTAGATATATAGCCAAACAAAAAATTATTATTTGGGTGAAAAAAGAAAGCTAATAAGTGAAAAGAATGAAGTCCGAAAACACCTGGTTGAGTTGAATGAGAGTAATGAAGCACTCACAGCTCAAGTTCAAGATCTTGAAAGACGCTTCAACTAACAATAAGATTACAGTAGACGGAACAATTTGAGGCATTAGTGGTTTAGTTGAAGGTGATGGCAGCGAGACGTGGGAGCAAACCGCTGAGGTGGTGAAGACACTGTTTCAGAACAAGCTTCAACTACCGGCATTGAACATCGAGCGCTCCCACAGGCTGGGACAGCGCCAGGACGGGAAGCCCCGCACTATCGTTGCCCGCTTCACACACTTTGCTGAACGTGAGAATGTTTATCAGTTATGAGAAGTGCAAGTAAATTAAAAGAGACTCGCATCTACATCAATGAGGACCTTTGCCCTGCCTCCCAAGAAATAGTTCGAAACCAGCTCCCTCAACTCCGGCGTGCAAGGGAACAAGGAAAAATGGCTTATTCTAAATACACGAAGCTTATAATCAAGGAGAAGACACATCCACCCAGAACACCTGACACCCAACATGAAGAGGCAACGACTGAGACCGAACCCTCGGACCGTTCAACACCGGCTCAAAACTACGATCGTCCCATGAACCAGGTAGTGAACCTGGACAAGGAGAGGAGCACTTCAAATCAGCAGGCCAACGCCCCTGTTACGGACCGTGAGGTGAACTCGCAAAGAGTGGACACTGATAACTCTGTGGGTGGAACACAGCCCACTAGTTCTGGTCATATACCTAGCACACCAGTAGAGGCTACCGCGGATGGCAACACTGACGCCACTGGTGCAGATGGGGGTGCTACCACCCGATCACGCGGAGGTGGCAACAACAGGAAGGGTAAGAGGAAGTAAGAATATACATAGCTGTTGTAATACTTAACTCTTAACTTGCATCCCTACTTATTTGATGAATTTTATATTCCCATTTCATTCCTTAGATGATAATGAATTAAATGATGTGTTTATGTATAGTGTATATGATGTTTCTGTTTGTAAATTAAATTACAACACATTCAATCCTGTAGATTTTCAGTTTGATAGATATGATGACACTGGCCGGTATTGACTCATTTTTCAACAATGTAAGAGATTTAAACATTCCACAGTCTGTATATACTACAATGAATGACCAAATGTTTTCATGTGATGACTCGAATATGTTCACTATCTTATCAATGAATATTGCTAGTGTTGCAACAAATCTACAACCATTTGAAGACCAAATTTTAAATTTAAGCAATATTAAATATGACGTTATCGGTATTTCTGAAACCCGACTTGATAGTGACATTGCCCCTTTATATGAAATAAATGGTTACACAATGCACTCCAAGCATCATAACAAGCACGGAGGTGGAGTGGCCATGTATGTGTCTGATGCCTATACTTTTCATAGTCTGCATAACGTAAGTTTTTGTGAACCTTATCTTGAATGTCTGTGTGTTGAGTTATTGTGTGGTAGAGATAGGTATTTCCTAGTTTCTATATATCGACCACCTAATGGTAATATGAATAATTGTATTAATAAATTAAAAGACCTTCTTGATTATATTGAAAGTCAGGCCTATAGTGCCATATATTTGTTTGGTGACTGGAACATTAACTTATTGAAACAAAATAATTCACATGTTACTGAATTTACAACATTAATGTATACCTTTTCTCTCTTGCCTGCAACCACCAAACCCACCAGAGTAGCAAACGGCACAGTTTTCGTGATAGATCACATTTGGTCTAATCAGGCTGCGTCTAATTCTACAAATTTCATAGTACATACTGACATCTCTGACCATTTTCCAGTCATTTCCCGATTTCTTAAACACAGCGGCCTGGCACAACCCCGGAAGACTGTAAGCAAAAAGGTATTTGGCCCCAAGAGTATCAGGAACTTTGTTGATGGTATGTCACAGGTCACTTGTGGTTATATATTAGCTTCTAGTTGCCCTAACAATGCATATGATATGTTTTTTGAAAAGTTTAATGAATTATTTCAACATAATTTTCCTTTTAAGTGTCGTAGAACCACAAGAAGATCAGAAAGAAGCCCATATTTAACACCAGGTTTGTTTAGATGCATTAAAGAAAAGCATCGACTTGCACGACTTGTTAATAAATGGCCATTGACATTTAAGGATAAGTACAAACTGTATAGAAATAAGTTAACCTCCCTACTACGTACTGCTAAAGACGAATATTTCAGAAGCCAACCTCAATAGAACCAGGGTAATGCTAAAAGCACCTGGAAAACAGTAAATCAGCTACTGGGATGGAAAAATCTGTCAAATATCATGCTTATTAACCTAAATCTTATTTCTTCCGCTGATACTGCTAATGCATTTAATGATCATTTTCTTAATATTGCCAACGATTATTCTCACAGTGTCGATATAAGTTATAGGGACTATCTTCATAACTCTTCAAATTTGTATATGTACCTATTCCTCTGTAATCAGTCTGAAATCAAAGCCTACATCAATTCTTTAAAATCAAATGCAACTGGCTATGATGATATTCCTGCAGCCAAACTAAAACAAACTTCTGAACATATAACACTTCCTCTTGCACACATAAATACCGCAGTGACTCTTCCCCCCAGCCGTGGATAAGGAAAAAGTCCCGTGTCCTTGATGTCACTCTCACCCGCCTCCGCCTGGGGCACACGACACTCACGGCTCACCTGCACCGTCTTCGTCTGTCCCCGGTCCCTCACTGCCCCTGGTGCATGAATGTTCCGGAGACTATTGAACACTTCCTGCTGCAGTGTCCGCGCTTCCACTCCCACCGTGTAGTGCTACAGTCTCAACTCATCGCCCTGAACGTCACCACCTTTGACCTGCCACCCTGCTGGCGGCGGCGGGCGTCCACCCCTCACGGCAACACGCCGTCATCCGCCTCACCTGTGCCTTCCTGAGGAGGACAGGTCAACTACCACGCCTGTGATAACATCATAGGACACCATCAGGGCTCATAGTGTTCCCCAAGGGATCCTCGCAGACCTAAAACAAGAACAAGAACAAGAACAAGAACACATAATCAATGTATGTTTTAGTCATGGTATTTTCCATGATAAGTTGAAAATAGCTAAAGCAATTCCTATTCACAAGTCAGGTGGTAAAGATGAAATAAATAATTACAGATTAATCTCCATTCTACCATCAATTAGTAAAATCTTTGAAAAAGCATTTGCCTACCGGCTCCGTAATTTTTTAGAAAATAATCATTTATTATCTGACTGTCAATATGGTTTTAGGAAAAATAGGTCCTCAGAATCTGCTCTTCTACATTTTGTCTCCACTGTGTATACTAATCTAGATAGGAGATTTTATGTCGGAAGTGTTTTCTTTAAGATATATCAAAGGCATTTTTGCCCCTCATTAGACCATAAACCTATTCCCTGTTTAAAAACTAATGAATTTTGGGGTGTTGTGGCACCCTGTTTATAACCTTTAGTGAGCTACTTATTTTACCCGAAAACAATCGTTTCTGTAAAAAACGGAGTTTTTCCCTGAGTCCCAAGTCCATCAAGCAAGGGTTCCCCCAAGGTTCGATTTTAGGGCCCCAAATTCTTTTTCCCCGATAAAATGAAAGGGAAAATAATTTAATGAAAAGGTTAGTGCAAATTTTAAATTATTCGAAGATGAAAACAACCCTTTCATAGTCACAGACAAAATTTTTTTCCCCCCTTCACAAAAAAAACAAATCATAAATTAAAATAATGTAAAAAAACTGGTTTTTTTTAAGCCAAAAAGGGTTAAAAGGGGGACTCAATATCAATAAAAACCCATCTTTGTTTTTCCCAGAATGGGTTTTTTAGTGCATGATTGGGAAAACCCTGAGGTATGGTGGGGGAAAATTTTTTAAACCGTTTTTGGACAGGTCGATAAACTTTTGTGGGTTTGTCATAAAAAATTTTTAATATTTCAACGGAAGCAAAAACTTTTTCTCAGTTTGTATTAAATTCCCCGCCCATTAGTTTTCCATTTTGGGGGGGCCCCTTTAAACCTTTTGGGAAACCGTGGGGGAGTGACAAAACCTCGCCCCCCCCCTCGGGTAAACCCTCCCCCAAAAAACCGCTAAGTGTCTAAAAAAAAATTTTTGGTTCCGGGTTCTCGGGGCCCTCTGGCTCGAAAATTGGGAGTGAAATATATTTACAATGAAATTCATAAACCTTTTCCCAAAAACACCGGGTGATAAACTGTTTATGAAAAGGGGAGTTTTTAAAAATAAAACCCACCAAAAACTTCACCCATAAGGGCCTTTTTGGGTTTTTGCTTAAATTTGGCCTTTAAATTTGTATAGCCTTTTACTTCTCTGTCTGAAATTGGGAAAAGATATACATATTACATAGTAATTCATAAACCCCCCCTTCCCCACAGACACCAGTTTTTAAGCTTAAATAGGATAAGAGCGATTATAGCAGGGAAAATACATTTTTACTAACAACTTTTTTAAAAAAAATTTTTTTTTTCCTCTCCATTAATAAAAAATGACTTTTGATTTTTATGTACCACGTGTAGAAGAAAGGCTCCCCCTTAAAAACCCAGTACTTTGATTAGGTAAAAAGGGTTTAAAATGCCCCCTTATGTTTTTAAAGGAAGGAAAAAAACTTCGTGGGGAAATTCCAAAAAATATCAAATCAAATTCATGGAACAACGCCAGTCTCGGATAACGTGACTCCCCCTCTTTTGCGCCCTTTGATTTACATTCCCTTCCCCCCCCCCTTTTTAAACCTAACTACTTCCTTTTCCCCCCCTATTGGCCCCTGATTTAAAACCCTTTTCCCCCCCTTTTGCCCCGACTCTCCCTTTAAAAACCTTTTTTATTGATCTGCCCTCCCCCCCTCCAAAACCGAAATTTTTTTCCCCTCCTCCTCTCCCTCCACAACCATCCCCCTCGCCCCCCCACTACCTCCCCCCCCATTTCTCCACCCACCACCACCTCCTCCCCCCTCCTCCCCCTATTCCCATAAAACCCTCTCCTCCCTCCTCCCCCCCTCCTCCCCCTCCCCTCCTCCTCCTCCTCCTTCCCCTCCCCCCCCCCCCCCCTCCCCCCACCCCCCCCGGGCATTTTTCCTCCCCCCTCCCCCTCCTCCTCCTCCCCCTTCACCTCCCCCCTTCCTCTTCCTCCCTCTCCCCTTCCCCCCCACCTCCAGCTCCTCCCCCCCCGGTCCCTCCTCCCCCTCCCCCCCTTTCCCTCTTCCCCCTTCCCCCCCAACCTTTACCCCGCCTCCTCCCCCTCCTCCCTCCCCTTCCCCCTTTCCCCCGGCCTTTCCCCCTCCCCCTCCTTTTCCCCCGTCCTTCCCCTTCCTCCTCCTCTTCCTCCCCCCCTCCCCGCCTCTTCCTCCCCCCCTTTTCCCCCCCTCCTCCCTCCTCCTCCTCCTCCCCTCCCTCCTCCCCCCTACCCCCTTTTTCACCCTTGTAAACACGGGTTCCGGGGCGGGCCATTGATAAAGAAGAAACAAGAAGGTACAACCTCTAACAGTTTCGAAATCTTTGCCGAAAGGGGGTTCCTTTAAAAAAGGACGTTAAAACTGATCGGCGACTAAATTCATTCGTTTTTCAATAGTGGAATTCTGTGGTCGTTTTTCCCAAACCAAAAGAAAAAAAGAAACGGGCTTTTCCAGGGGGCGTCCCTGGAAAACTAGCAGAACCCTGCGAAAAAATTAAAAATAAAGGGGGCCGAGGAAAAAAACACCCTGTCATCATTCCCCGCGGGAACAAATGACGGTAAAAAAAAAAACCCAACCCGGGGCCCCCCTTGGGCACTAAATATCGAAATATATAAAAACTAAAAGAAAAAAGAAAAAAAATTTCTATTGGTTTTTTTCCCCGAGGTTTCAATGCGGGCCAAACAGCTTCTAAAACCCAAGGGCCCCTTCCAGCACAAAAAATCGTCTCGAAAATCTTTTGTAAAAGAAGGGGGGTTAAATTATAAACTTAGGGGACCTTTTTTTTATAACCAACCCGATTCCCCCTCCCGAAAACGAGGGGTCTCCACTTAAATTGGGTTTGGGTTTCGGGCACGACTCGGTAGGTCCTCAAGGGACCCCGGAAACCTAACTCCCCCAAACCAAAAAACTCCCAAAAAGGTGGGATTTTTCCGACAACAACCTAAGTTTCTCTTCCCCTTTAAGTGTTCTCGTTCGCAAAAAGCACCAAAATCTATTTTCCTGCAAACCCCCAAATACCCCCCCGGTTTTAAAAGCTTGTTACTTTAATGCCGTGGGTTTTACTTTCAAAACAAAGTTCTTTGATCTAGGGGAAACGAGTTTTTTTCAGAAAAATCCCGACATTTTGGGAAATTTTTCCGAGTCGGTTTAAGATCACCAATAGAGTTTTTTTTGGTTTTGAATTTGCGATACCGGTGTATAACTTTTTAATTTCAGAAAGATTCGAAAGCAGGAGAGGTGAAATTGTTGTTTAAAAAGTCCGCCTTCCCCCCTTTGTATTATCAAAGGGCCAAAAACTGAAAACCGGGAAAAGGGAAATTTTTTCGTTCAACTAAATCGTCCCAATTTTTCCAAAAAGTAGAAATTTGGGCCCCTTTTTTTATGAACCCCCCCCCCAAACAAATCCAAAAAAAAACGGGAAAAACTCTAGGAAAAATAGGGGAAATTTGGGGTTTTTCAAAACAAAAACCCGAAATATTGGGTGTTTTTTAAATATCCCCGTAAATAGTTGGGGTCCCCTTGCTTCAACACATTGGGGGGCAACCCCCAAATTCCAATCTCCAAGAAAGTGTTTTATCCCAAAAATGGGGATAAAACCAACAAGGAGGCGATAATTTTCTAGACTTTTTTCACAAAAAACGAAAATCTTGTCAGAAAACTTTAAACGTCGGATCCAAATTTAGTAGCCAGTGACCCCCGGGCAAATTATTTTCCCGGATTAAATCAGAAAGACAAGCGAAGTGGGAAAGTAAAGAAAAAAGTTCTTGACTATCGTAAGGAAGATTTTCAAAAAAACAAAAAAGAATTTTAAAGGGGCACCGTTTGGGAAATTTGTTACCCTCAAAAAGTAACGACATAAATGTAGCGGGGCATAAATTTCCCCGGGAAAGTTAAATTTTTGAAATCCCCAATCCTCAATACCGATGCGATAAAGGGCGACTTTAAAAACTTTAAAACCGAAATGGTGGGACCCGCAAAAATAAAAGGAAAAACAGCCTTGCAGCAAAAATGCGTGCATATGAAAAACACAAAAGAAATACAAAAGGAAAGACGAAAAACCGCGATCACGACAATTTAAAGCCCAAAAATATAAAAAAAAACTTTTTTAAGCAAAAGCAAGACAAATTTTAAAGGGACTTATTGCCGAAATGAAAAAAATTTAAAACCCAAAAGGGAATTCTACACTAGGGTTAAAAAGAAAAAAAAAGAGGGGGCCCCAAAGATGGGCCTTTGGAAAAGGGAAAAATGGCGAACAACCCGAAAATGAAGCACCTACTGAGAATACCTAAAATAGCTTTTGTGAAATCATTTCTTCACAGCGGGAAAAACACCACCCCAAAAAATCAACCCACCCCAAAAAAAACCCAAAAAAGGTACTTACCTCGGGCTCTTTAACCTTAAGGAATGGGGACATTTGCTCGCGATAAAAAAAATTAAAAAATTAACAAGTCCGGTCCTGAAAAATTTTTCCGCAACGAAAATTAAAGGAAGAAAAAAAACCAAATAGAAAAACCCAATTTTCCATCTTTTTTTAATAACCTTTTTTTCCCAAACCGGGAAAATTTGTACCGTGGGGAAGGAAACTAGCAAATGTCAAAAAACCCCATTTTAAAAAAAAAGGAAAGGGAAAGGGTCGCGGGCCCGGGAAAAAATCCCCCAAAATCAGTTTAACACCCTTTGCGGGAAAAAATTAAAATTAAATCCATCATAAGAGCCCAAAATCTTAAATTTTCTTAGAAAAAATGACAAAATTTAAAGATTCGCAGCATGGATTAAAAAAATTTTTTTTTAAAAAAAAAAAATTAAAGCCTCCAAAATTTCTTGATTTTTACAATAAAAGTATTTAAAATTCGAAAAACACGAGGGGGAGTAGACGTAGTTTACCCGATTTTCAAAAAAGCGAAAGACAAAGTTCCTCTAAGCGTTCATTAGCAAAAAAAAGCTCAGGTATAACGGCCATCTTTTAATTGGGTAAAAAAAATGGGTGTGAAATGTATACAAAAGGGTTTAATAAATGGAAATTCCCTTCCCGACTGGACCAGTGTTAATAGTGGGGGTTTCCCCCAAGGATCAGTTTTTTGGACCTATCCTTTTCAAAATAAAATAAAAAGACATTTTATGAGGGGAAACACATTCAAAATACGAAATTTTCTGATGGGAAGAAAATCACAAAAAATAGCCTCCCCACAGAATTCAGCGCCCAAATTTTATTAAAAACGAATTAAAAAAACGCCCAAACAAATGGTCAAAAAAACATGGCAAATGAATTTTTAACCTTTACAAATTTCATGTACTACAAAAACCTTAAAAAAAAACCCGCCCTAAAAAGTTAGTAATGGAAAAGATTTCCAATAACAAAGTGTTGATAAAGAAAAAAGAATTTAAAGGGGTTTACTTTTCCCCAAGATCGCAAAATGAATAAACCAAAATTATTGAAGTAGGAAAAACGCAAATAAAATTTTTCTTTGGGCTTTATTTGGGGCGAACCCTTTCAGTTTTCCAAAATCGGGTAAAGGGTTAAAACTCACTCCTTTTTTTTCCCCGCTTTTTCGCCCCCCTCTAGAAAAATGTGTACAGTTCTTGGGCCCTTTTAAAAAGGAAAATAGATAAAACTAGAGAAAATACAGCGCAGAGAACCAAAAGGGAAACCCGATTGCGTAATAAAAACGTACGAAAATCGGGTCAAAGGGAAATTAACCCTTTTTCCCCTAACAAAACGAAAGGTAAGAGGGACCTTTATCGAAAGTTTTTAAAAAATTTCAAAAGGGGTTTTCGAAAAGGGAAATCCCAAAAAAAATCTTTTTTCACGCTAGACCGGTCAAGCTCAACTAGAAACCAACGGATTTTTTAAAAAAGCCGGGAAAAGGTTTGTAACGAACCCAAAAACAAAAATACTTAATTTTTACAGGACCGGGGTTTTAAAAAAGTATGGATGGGCTGCCCTCAGAAAGTAATTAAAACCTCTTTAAAACAATAGAATCATTTAAAAAATTTGGCCTCGGGTAAATATTTCATATCAAATCCCTTTGGGGGTCACTGTTTTTTCTCGGAATAATTTCATTTTTTCGCGGGGGCCCCGGATTGCTTTTCTCTCATTTCGTTTAAAAAAGATTTCGAGTTCCGGGGTTTTACACAACCAAATCCCACACGTTCCCCGAAAAGCCCCGAGTAAACGGTCACTAAATACAACTTTGCCTGTGCGGGTTTTTGGTTCAGTAAGGGACCTGACAGGTAATTTAAAAAACCATGGGGGATTTATATACCCGGGTCACTGCCCGGGGCCCGGAAGGGCCCTTTGTAGTTTCACCCCGGGGTCCCCACTTGGAAAGTGCACTACCGGCCCGTGGATTTTTAACGGAGCTGGGGCCTTTATTTACCCGGGGTGCCTTTTTCCCAAAAAAGGGGGGCCAGGAAGGGTGCCGCACCCCCCCTTAACTTCCACACTTTAGCCTACACCAACACTTCAAATTTGACATCATGACACAAAAAATGCCCCCGAAAAAAAGGGTTAAAAACCCCTACTAAATCCCCGACCCGTGACGGGGTTTTTGGGTCAGTAAAGGTTCCTGCCCGTTAGGGGGAAAACCAAACCCGGGATTTTAAGGTACCAGGGGTTTACTTGTTGCAGGAAAGGGATTGAAGTTACGGGGGGTCCCTACATTGGGGGAAAAAAGGCCACAACCGCAGTGGATGAACGGGGGCGGGGGCCCTTTATTGGCCTTTCTGCCTCCCAAAAAGCGCCAGGCAAGGCTGCCGCACCAAACCCTTTTAACCTCAACACTGTGGTTTCCTCCCACCATTAAAAAAAAACACACAAAAACATGAAACCCATTTTTTTCAACACTAAAAAACCTTACCTCCCAAACTAGTAGTAGTTAGCCCTAGATTAAAAGCTTTTAACTTTCCTCACAAATTTTAAATTTCAGTTTTTTTTTTATAAAATTGGGATGGTATCAAATTTAATTTCCCGGGCCGGGCCCCTTTGGCCCGGAGGGATGGGGGGTGGGGGAGGAGCCTACTACTTTTCCCATCCTTTTCTCTTTTTATCTTTGTTAGTGTAGGGGTAGTTAAGGGAAACAGCCTTGTAAGGAAACCCATTGGGGCTTTTTGCCCTTTTTTGTTTTCCCTTTGTAATCCGTTGGTTAAAAATCCAAAATTTGTGGTGTCTTGCATCGCATTCGTTTCAAACTCACAAAATGAAGCCAAAATAAAACCCTAATTTTTATACACTATGTTTAAATTTCCAAAAATTAATTTTTTGCATATCAAAATGGGGTTTTCACTTGGGGGCCATTTATTTTAAAACTAAAAAAAAGGGGGTTTTAAAGGCTCAGAAGGCAATTTTTTTTACGGGGTTCTAACCTTCCCCGAAAAAAATTTGAGCAACAGAGGGGAATTAAAAAAATTTTCTCTTAAATTTTAAATTTTTTGTAAAATCCCCTTAAAAATACTGGATGTTGATAAACCCAATTAAAATTTAAATTTTATAAAAAAAAAAATGGAAAAAAACATTTTTCCCGCAAAAAAAGATCATGCCATAACCCGGAAAAAATCTAATTTTTTTAGTGTTTTTTCCTTTAAAACAAAAACTATACAGTAAATTTTATCCTGTGTCTCTGTCCGAAAGGGGTGGGTTCCCCTTCTAGTTTTAGTAAGAAAACAATATTTATTTTTGGGACCGTTAAAAACTTCATGTAAAAGAAAAAAAAAAAAGATCTTTTTCAAAATTTACAAAAAACAATGAAAAAAATACCTATAATTTTTTTTGACCCTTTTTTTGCCCGCCAAAACATGAATTTATATTGTAAGGGTTTTACTTGTTACTTTGGGTTAAAAATTTAAAAATTCAAGTAAATTTCAATATTATGGTTTGGGGGTTTTGTCAATTGTGTTTTGGGATTTAGTTGTTGTGTGTTGTGTGTGGGTGGTGGTGTGGGTGTGTGGGGTTGTGGTTTTGTGTGTGTGGTGTGGTTGTGTGTGGTGTTGTTGTGTTGGTTGTGGGGTGTGTTTTTTGTTTGTGGGTTTTCATCTATTTTTTTAATTTATGAATTAAAAATTTTCTGTATGGTTTAAAATGTTTGTGCTATGTATTTTAAAAGTATATAAAAATATATATGCCCAATAATAATATTCTTGTAGGAACGTTTTGGTGTTTTAAAATAAAAAAATATTAACGTTTAAAAAAGAAATTTTGAGGAAAAAATGTACGGGTTTTGTAAAAAATAATAAAATGGGGATGATAAATGTTTCTTCGCTCTGGAATGTGCCATTTACCTTGCTTTTAACTGGGGTGGGGTTTAAGAGAGCTTCTCAGCAGACCCTTTTTCCCCGAAAAAGGTTTTAAAGATTTGGAAACCAACAATAACCCAAAAACACTGTATATACACACACACATACACACACACATACCTAACTGATAACACATTCACAAAACCGGCACTGAAATTACACACACATTTCCACCACAAAAAAACATCCTAAAACGGGATATAGACACAAACACCCAACACCCCACACACACACATGGGGGGGTGGGGGTGTAAAGGTCCCAGCTTTTTGCCCAAAAAAAAAAATGGGTTAAAAATGAGCTCCAACTCGCCGCGGGGGTTGAAAAACTGGCATCGGGGGCCAGCCCCGGGGCCAAAGACCGGGGGTGAATGAAAGACCACACAGGGGAACTCCTTTAGTGTAGGGGTTAGCCCCCTGGGTTTCCACAACCGAAAAGTCCGGGTTCGACCCCCGGGGGGTTTCCCAAAGAAAAGGGGGGGTCTTTTTAAAACCCCCGAGCCCTGTCCCCCCAGCAGGGGAAGGGCCCGGGTTTTTCCGGGGGTTTTTTGACCCCCCCCTTGGGGTGGGGGCCCCTCGCCCAAAACAAAGGGAAATGTTTGAAAAAAATAAATTTTGATATGGAGACGGGCAATACGAGCGTTGCTCGGGCCCTGAAAAATACAATAGAAAACTAAAAGGGAATACAAAACCTACACGTATACATACCCACATACACACCACAATTTACCTGTATAATCCACACACACACCCCATACAAACACACATCCCTTTGCACGTTACAACCACCCCACACACACTTTACACCACACAACCTAACGGTATACACACACACAGTTAATTTAAATTTATTGACAAATTTTTTCCAATAAACAAAATTTTTAAAAAAAATTACAAAGATTACAAAACAAAAAATTTAATACAAAAAAAATTCAGTCTATCATTTTTTCCAAAACAAAAACAAAATAATTTTTTTTTCCAAAGTAGAAGTTAAAAAATTATTTTTAAAAAAAAAATTCTAAGCATTTCATGTATAAATCAAAATAATTCCAATACATATGTGCCCTCATTCAATGGGCAAAATTAGAAAACTATAACGGGGTTTAAACCTTACGAAAACAGTGAGCAGAAAGGGGAAAAACTATAAAAAACATTTTTGTTCTGTTTGCACCTGTTCCCCAAATCAAACACACCCACTTTATACCTACCCCTTTTATTACACACACACACACAACCTCCACTGTATAGGTATCCACAAAACCACCCACACACCACCCCACACACATCCCTTACATTTGTATTCACAAAAACACCTCCCACTTTAACACACATCCCTACACTGTTACACACACAAACCACAACACACACACAAACAAAAACATACACAAAACACCCCACCCCAACACACACACAAACACACACACACACACCCCACAAAACCCCACACACGCCACACACCCCAAAATTATCCCGTCTAAAATCCCTAACTTACCAAAATTGTTTCTTTCTTTTTCATCTCCACTCTCTTTCCCCCTCCTTTTCCCCCACCATCTCCATCTCTCATCTTTTTTCCCCTCCTCTTATTTTTCCCCCCTATCCTTTCCCCCTCCTCCCCCTCCTCCGCCTCCTCCGCCTCCGCCCCCGCCCGCCGCCCCCCCCCCTCCTCCTCCTTTTCCTCTCCCTCCCGGGAGTTTTAAAAGTGGAAATACCGGGAGTGTTAAAATTTAAAGTTGTTTAAAGGAAATTAAAAAGCGGTTTAAACCCTGGGTTGGGTGACCCTTTCTAAAGGGGTTCGGCTTGAGGCCCTCCGAAACACATTGAAAATTTTGCAAATTTTTTTAAACCCCCCCCCCCCCCCCCAGGTGTTGGGGGTCCTTCGCTCCAACCCCTCCCCCCCTATATAAAAAATCCTGGATTTTACCAACCCTTTTCCCCCTTTTTTTATAAGGGGCCTATATACGCCCCCCTGCTTCAGAGTCCCTTTCCCTTTTTCCTTCTTTTACTATTATTCCCCAAAAAAAACCATGAAATTTTTAAAGCAATTTTTCCTTTTAATTTTTGTATAGATTAAAAAGGGGAATTTTTTTCTTATTTTTATCCAAATTTTAATGGAATTTTGGGAGCCCTTTTTTTTAGATTTTTTTTCCTCCCCTATTTGAGGGGTCAGCTTTTGGGGCGGACGTTTTTTTAGGGTTCGAACCTCGAAAAAGGTCAGAACCATATAATAAACCCCCTTTTTTGGGTTATTCGGAATCATCTAGAATATGTTGTTCAGTTTTTTGGGTTTTCCCTGTTAAAAGGGAAAAGATTTTCCTTTTTTAAAATCAGGGGGAGAAAGATGACCAAAAAAGATACAAGGGAGCGTAGGATAGTTATTAGAAGAGATTGAGGCTATTAAACTACACCACCCCGAGAGGCGTGAGTAAGGGCCAATCTGATTTAAAAATTTTTTAAATGGTTTTAAAAAAAACAATAAAGGGGATGTAGGAAACGTTCTTAAAGGCTAGTAAGCATGGTTAGAACAAGAAAACGGATTCAAATGGTAAAAAGCGGGTTTAAAAAAAAAAAAATAGGGAAAACCCGGTTTATAATAGTGTTGGGAAAAAGATTTTGGGGGGAAAAAAAAGGGCTCAGTAGACAGAGTTTTTTTGCGGAAGGGCAATAGGGGGTTTAAAAGAAGGTTCCCACAAAATTTCATGGATGGGGGTGAAAGGGGGCTGAGGGAGTGTTTTAATTAAAAGGAACCCCCACGGTAGGTCTCAGGGCCCCTTGTAGCTTCCTTTATTTTTTCGGTGGGGTTTTTCTGGAAAAATCGTCCTTTTTGAACCCCCTTAAATTTATACTATACTTAGATTAACTTTTTTAAGCAATGATGAAGCACACATAAAGGTACACCTCACTAGGGATTTAAATCATAGGTTTTCTTATTGGAGAAATGAGTTCCAATAAAAAAGTCCTTTTTTGCAACAAGAGAGGCCCTATCCCACCTATTTTTTTTACACGTAATATTTATTAAAACCCTGCACGCCATTTCCCATTTCCTTTTCCACCCAAAATGTCACCCAACCAAACCCTTTGTAACATAATTATCTACTACCACAATAATTCACACCAAATACCCGAAACAGACGAAAAACACAAGAAAAAGCATTAATATTTTTGTAGAGCCCCCCTTTTACTTTGATAACCTTTTTGTAGTCTTTGTGGGGTTGACTCGACGTTTTTTTGGGGAACTTGGTTTTGTCGAAGGTTCTCCCATAACATTTTCGTCGCCGAGTTTAAATCCCCTCCGATCCCCTCCTTTTTTCCTCCCCTGTTTACTCCCTATGGGCCCACACGGTCCAATCGGGGTTGAGGTCCGGGGATCGTGGAGGCCAGTCAAGGAAAATTTTTTTCTTAATGTGGGCCCAACCAGTTTCCCCTTTAAACCCCCGGCCCGTGTGAAATTTGGGGTGTTATCTTTGGGCAAGGGTAAATTGGGAAAAGGGATCTTCCCGTGAATAAGCCTTCACAGATGGCAAGAAAACATTTCCAGGGTGTCAAACAATTGTCTGGGAGAGATGAGATCCCAGATATCCGACCAAACTCCCCCTAGCCAAATCCCCGCCCTCCAGCCCAGACTCCCCCCCCGCCCATTAAAGACCACTCCCATTGTTTTCAACAATATTTTCCCCCCGTCGTATCTGTAATATAAAAAGCAGAGGGTATTAGAGTGAATTTATAACCCCATGAAAAAGCTAGTTTATTTGCGCGGAATTGGGGGGGGCGGGAAGGGAAAAGGCATTTTTACGTGCCTAGTTTTGAGGGAAAAATAATTCCCAACCCTTTTTTCAAAATGTAAAAAATGATGAAGGGGATTGTCTTTGGGACCAAAGTTTTAAAAACTTGATTTTTACAATTTCCCATAACCATACACTGGATTTTCCCACCTTTTTAAATTTAAATTTTCCCCCATTGATTTTGGGCTAGACTCTCCGAGGAAAAAAACCCTTCGTCACAAAAATGACATTTTGCCGAATTTCCCTTCCCAATTTTCAGCTACTCTCTTTTCCCAAAACTTAAACCCAATCTCCTTGCAAACTTTTGTCAAAAGAGGTTTTAAGCTGGGTTTTGAGAAACAATCCAGACGCCCGAAGTCGACGCGCAGTTTTTTCGTATGCTGCATGGTAGCTGCAGCTCATCCCTAACTGCAAGGGGCCCCTGCGTAATGGGGTTTAGCTTTTCCCTGGGTTTCTGTTTTGCTTGGTCTTGCATTCTGTTTGGGCCCTAGGGGGACCTGAACGGGGATGGTTCTCTGTTGTCCGTTCCCCCCATTTTCGCTTTATCCACCTTTTCACTGTTTTTTTTATTGAACCCTACTTGTGCAATGTATTCACTATTTTCTTTTTTTTTCTTAGGGGGAATTTATAAAAAACCCCTCATCTCCTTGGTGGTTGGATGCATGTGACGATCTTCCCCCAAAATCCTGCGGTGGGATGTTTTGTGGCCTTCAATGGCGACTCAGGGTAAAAATGAAATGTCCTACCCTAGATAAACCCGTTAAGTCGCCCGGACAACCCTTTTTTTTTTGTTTAAGGACGGTGGGGGCGTAAAAAACTACATTTCTAATCCATTTTTTTCAGGAAAGTTAGAAGGGGCATCTGGGGAGTTTTGGGGTCATTTTGTTCTTCATCTGGTCAAAAGTATTGGGTATTTTAAAAGAAAAAATTCAAAAATATTACAAAGTGGCCCAAACCAAAAGTAGAGTTGCCATTTTTGTTTTTTATTTAAATTTAAATTCAAATTTTAAAAAAACCCAAAAAGGTTTTGGGCCCCTAAATTTACCTATAAGTTTATATTATACTATATGAATTGCTTGCCTGGACCCACTAAATGTAAACATTTTTTGCAGGCCCCAAAAGTGAATATTCACATGGTTGCCCTACAATAAATATATTTACACCCTGCCCATATTTGCCCTACAATAAATATATTTACTGAGTGTCGTACCGCTGTCGTCGTCGCCCGAAAAAAAAACGTGTAGCAAAATTTGAAACCGTCTATACTTGCAGCTATAAAGCATAAAACAACGCTGAAACAGAGTAGATTATACAGTCATGATATAAAGTACTTAGTATCATTTTCAGTGGCACATAAAAATCAGTAGTGATGCTATAATTCGTAATATATGGCGGCTGGCGACATCACTGCAGGTGGCGACTTTACTGTTATCTACGGTAGCGATCATTGCTGGGCCGAATATACCTCGCATTCCACATCGCATAATATGAAACCTTAACGCAGTAAATCTATTGAACATATGAAACACCCTTGGATTGTTTTAGACATTGTCTCATCGGCGGCAGATATGAAGCTTTGAACAGTAGCTTATCTTTATCTGAACAGTAGCTTAAGGGATTCAGGCTTGCCAACCACGAGCATATAACTGCGTTAGGGTTTTCATAATGTTTCAAGAGTTACATTTCATTTTCGGACAAAATCGGAACACGACTTTTGTCTTAGACTGTACATATACGAAATAAAAATATTTGACTTGACTTGACTTGACTACTACTACTACTATTTATACTACTACTACCACCACTACTACTACTACATATACTACTATTACCACTACTGCTACAATACCACTATTACTATTACTACCACTACTATAGTATTACTACTTTCCTACTCTCCTGCCCTTCTTTCCTCCCCACGCACCCATCTGCTCGCTTCCTCTCCTTTACTACATCTCCTCCACTCTTCCTCCCTTTTCCCTCCATCATCAAAATCATCTTCTTCCTTCCAATTTATGTGCCGAGTTCCATTTCTGGGAGTACGCGCTTCCCGGTAAGGAAAACGGTTACATGTTATTTGGTACTGAAGCGATTGGTCATGGGTCCAAGTAAATCATCAGTGTCACGTTGTCCACGCGCCAAATGGGACATAGGTAATTAAGGCCAAAAACCGTCTAGGCCAAACGAGTCAATGACATGGGAGA
>JACEEZ010022351.1:10000-12500 GCA_016584305.1 Chionoecetes opilio | reverse complement strand
GTGAGTCCAAACACCGTCAACAGCTCGTCAAACTGCCTCTGGACAAGGTACTGGTTGAGATCACCCACAATGATGAGATGCTTACAGGACTGCTGGAGGAGCAGGGCATCTAAGTTAGCGGTCAGGTAGTGAAGGGGCTCACCACCTTGCCACTGTGGACGGTAACACACGCACAGCAGAATGGAGTCTTGAGTGTGTGTCCACAATTTGAAGAACATCATCTCCATGTGAACAGGAAGGTCGACGGGGAGAGCTTGTACAGGGAGGCTGTTGCGGAAGCACACAGCGACTCCCCCAAAGGTACCTTGGGCTCTGTCACGTCGGAACCAACTTGAGTAGCCACCTATCTTCCCAAAGTTGTCTGGCACTGAGGAGTTGAGGAAGGTCTCAGTAGTGGCAATGATGTCAGGACTGTGTGGCAAAACATGGCTGTACGTTAGGTCACCGACGTTAGTCTGGAAACCTCTAACGTTAGCTGAGATGATGGTAAGATTACCAAGAGCTTGCCTGCGGGGCGGCGTAGCTCCGGGGTGAGTAGCGATGTTGGCTGTCATTGTGAGGGGGCGGGAAGGCTTGAGGTGGTGTCCAGCCTCCTACCTGTGATGTGTCAGAAGTGGGGGCAGGAAACGCAAAGCTCTTGTTTAGGGAGTGAAGTAGCCAAGCGTTATTTTTTGCCTGTTCCGCAGACAGCTGTTTGAAAAAATTTCCTGCCTTTCTTGATCGAGGCGCGTGCGGCACTCCTGGGTGGTGTGACCGTGGCGCTGGCAGTAGTCGCACTTCAACTTCCTGAAGCAATCGTTCTCCGTATGCCCACTTCTCTTGCAGTGATGGCAGTAGCTTCGAATCGGTGCCCGGGCTGCTGGAGCAGACCTAGGTGAAGCTTGCCGCCTTGCAGTTGTGGAGCGTCGGGAGGGACTGGGAGCAAGGTGCGCTTGTCGTCTGAAGTTGAAGTTATCTGCTTGATTATTTTGGTTGGATACCTGTGAAGTGCGAGTACGAGTATCTCGCCGCTCGGGTCTCGCGGCAAGTGGGGCGCGAGAAGCCCGGCGCTCAGGAGTGGCAGTGGAGACACTGATAACCCGGTGCTCGGGACTCGCGGCAGGGAGGGTGTGGGTAGGTAGGGTCAAGATAAAGAGACAGAAGGTAACGTCACCTCCCCGGGGCGTCGAGGCAAAATCAGTACATTGTGCGCATGACGTCAATGGGTATCGCGCCAACGGCGCCACCGTTCAAATATTTTATGGCCTCACTCAGTCCTCACCGTTGACCCGACACCTGACACCTCCCACCATATCTCTCTCTCTCTCTCTCTCTCTCTACTCTCTCCTCTCTCTCCTCTCTCTCCTCTTCTCTCTCTCTCTCTCTCTCTCTCTCCCTCATCTCATAAGCCACCCATATTCTTTACCTTGATCAGTATTGTATACTCGAGAGAGAGAGAGAGAGAGAGAGAGAGAGAGAGAGAGAGAGAGAGAGAGGAGAGGAAAAGAGAGAGAGAGAGAGAGAGAGAGAGAGAGAGAGAGAGAGAGAGAGAGAGACAGAGAGAGACAGGAGAGAGAGAGAGAGAGAGAGAGAGAGAGAGAGAGAGAGAGAGAGAGAGAGAGAGAGAGAGAGAGAGAGAGAGAGAAGAGAGAGAGAGAGAGAGAGATAAGATAAGATTTTCATCCTATCTAGACACTTTGCAAGTACCAACTACAAGGTTATTGACTATACAAAGCGCCGCCACGTCAGCACGAACTAGGCGGACTCGAACCGCTGACCGAATGCACAGGGACGCTGCACATTGCGAACTCATGTCTCTACCAACCTTGCCACCCTGACGGGCAGAGAGAGAGAGAGAAAGAGAGAGAGAGAGAGAGGAGAGAGAGAGAGAGAGAAGAGAGAGAGAGAGAGTTCTAGCTAGCACACAAGCTGGGGACGAGACCCTTTGCTTGTGCCGCTGTTGCCGCAGGACAAGCAAAGTTCATTTCCCACCTGACATGCAAGGCCATGCCTTATTTTCTTATGTTCTTATGTTCATACCTCCTCCCTTCCCTTACCTTCTCCTCCTACCCCTTCCCCTACCTCCTCCTCCTCCTCCATCTTCTCTTTCACTCTCACCCTCCTCCTCGCCCTCTTAATTCTTATTGACGTCACTTCCCCCAGCGCGGCAAAAGGGAGGTGACGTTACCTTCTGTCTCTTTACCTTGGGTAGGGTAGGGCGGCGCTCGGGACTCGTGATAGGTGAGGCACGAGTGATGTGGCGCTCAGGGCTTGCGGCCGGTGTAGGCGTGTTCTCTTGATGAACGTTCACACTACGTCTGTGTTGTATGACAACAGACTTAAGTGGGAGTGGCTTATCAGACGTCCACCAGGCCTGTGAGGTTTGATTTGTGGCAGTGTGTTTTTGCCACTGGCGGTCAATCCATTCAGGCTTAGCGCTTGTGGCAATGGTTCTGGTGTCAAGCTCTTCAAGGCTGGACTTGGTTACTGCTATATTGTCAATAAATTCCAGGATGGTTAC
>JACEEZ010022351.1:0-5000 GCA_016584305.1 Chionoecetes opilio | reverse complement strand
TTTATCTTCTTGGAAGAAATATTACATTCATCAAACTCTGATTCTAGATTACAGTCTACATAATGGGGACTTTAATATAGATTTATTAAATATTCCACTAAAATATGTAAAAGAATTAGTTAACCTTTTTTATTCACATTACATTTTCCGATAATCCTAACCTATCAAGGGTAACTGCAACAACTGCCTCACTATAGACCACATTTTGGACGAACAACGTACATAACCACGCGGTGGTGGTATACCTGCACACCACCTGAAGTGACCATTTCCCATATTTTGGATGTTTCTCAGAACCCTAACGTTTTGTTACAAGTACCGACCCACAAATTGTAACGAAACTATAATTACCTCAAAGAAAGTATTATAGCTTTAGAAATGACTTTTGGCACCTACAGATGGGAACATCATAGTACGTGCATGGATGTTACGAAGATTGACATGTTATATTGATAAATTTACTGGATATATACAGGAAACATTTTATACGAATACTTTAAAGTTAAGAGCAGGCCATTGCCAGCGTACATTACAACTGCCATTAAAAATTCTATTAACACGTCATAATTACAAAAGCATAATGCCAATGGCCACTAACTTTATGGTACTGAATTTTTAAAGATATAGAAATGTACTCCCCCAAAAAAAAACCCTTCAACAATAAGATCCGCTAAAGAGAATTTTTATAAAATAAATTAAAGAACATTCAGGCAATTCAGTAAACACGCTTGGAAGTGTTGAACACTTAAGGAAGAAGTAAGTCCTCAACTACCAACCGCTTTTTCGTTCGAGACAGATATGTTTCAAATTCTAATGATATTGCTGCGGGATTTAAACAACTATTTTAGGAAGCGTCGCTGATAACCTCTCATAAGTGATACGGAAGCTCAAGTACCATTTACATATTTCTTACCTGCATCTGCTCCTTATTCTTTTTTACTTAAACTCGACAACAGTACAGAAATACAGACATATTACTAATCTTAAAGGAACTTCTCCTGGTCATGACAATATTCATACCAAGGTTGTAAAAGAATGTTCTGATATAATTTCGTTCTCCCTTTTTAGCACATATCATAAATAAATCTTTTCCGTACGGTACCTTTCTCGAAAATATATCCACAACAGCCCAAGGTATACCTATATATAAAAAAAGGCGTCAACACCAATCTGAAATCCAGACCCGATCTCGTTACTGCCTACCTTTCGTAAAAATTTTGAGAAAGTATGGTAACTCGTTTAATGAACTACCTGAATAAGTACTCCATTGTTATCAAATTGGTCCAGTTTGGGTTCCGACCAGGCTACTCATGAGCTGGCTGTACATAACCTGTGCCACTCACTTCACAACACCTTGACAACAAACTTTACCATTAAACACTATTTTGGGTGATCTTACAAGGGCTTCCGCACCATTTCACATTCCATTCTTGTAGAAAAATGTCAAGGTTTGGGTTCGTGCCCCGCTCTTGAATGGTTTAAAAGCTATTTAGTCATGAAACAGTTTCACAGTTTTATTAATATTTTTTCATGCCCCCCTCCAGCTTGTAAATCAACTCATTGCGTATACCTCAGGATCAGTATTGCCCTGTTTTAATTTTTTATATATATAAATGATATAAAACGCTCAGTAATGAATTAACTTTTCTGTTGTTTGCTGATGACACTACTAGTTTACCTTCAAGGGCCATATCTCACAAGACCACTACAGGCCCCACTAAACAATGAGTTAATACATGTTTCTGACTGGATTAAAGCATAAACTACACTAAACATATACAAAAAACGAATTATATGGATAATCCAAACTCCATACACCTCAACCAACCGATATCATACATCAAATGAATGATCTTACAGTCAACAGTTTAAGCAGTAAAATTTCTAGGGATCTTAATTGATAATACTCTCAAGTGGATAACCACATTATTGACGACATAGATCTAAAATATCAAAATTAATAGAGTAAGTTTTTTTTTTTTTTTTTTTTTTAATAAATGATGAACCATTTAAATCTCAAATCTTAAAAAACAGTCTATATTCAATAGTTTTATCCTCGTCTTATATATTGTGCACCATTTGGGGCGGAGCCTATCAAACATAATATACAAAGCTTATTTTAACACACAGAACAAATTTATACGTACACTATTTACCTTGCCATCGAATATGAACCACACACAATCCGTATTTTAAGATATCATAGTCTTCCTTAGTTGCCAGATATCGTAATGTTGCAAGTAGTATTTTCTTTTATTGCCATAAACACATATCCTCTTGACATAGGATTCCAGTTATAATTCATAACACTGACACTAGAAGACCACAGGAGCTCCGACTTCCCCTGTACAGGACATCGCATCCCAACAAATTATTCTGTTTTCGAGGAGCCAGACAGTGACCCGCTACCTGACACCACAAACTTTTTCCATCAAAGCATTATTTTAAATAAAAGCTTAAGCAACAATTTTAAACAATTATTCGAATGTTCTAGATGCTTGATACTATTGTGAGGTACAGTACTTTAGTTGCGTGAAACAAGTTTCTGATGAATATGTATGCAATTTTTTTTTTTGTTTTTTTTTTTTTTGTTGTATTGTTTAATAGCATTTAACCTGTTGTATCTCGGTCTTATTTGGGTTTCTTTTTGTTGTTTGTTTTTTTGTCATATTGTCTTACATAATAAAATGTTTTTGTGATGTTTCTATGTTCTAATTCTTAGTTATGCCATTCCTTTTTCTGATGTGGATGCAAATCCTTATTTATTTTTTTAAAAAATGTTTAAAAAAACCCCCTTTGAAAATGGGGGGGCCGTATTAGAGCCCTGCTCATCGGGCTATACTTCTCAGTGTAATTTTATATTGTGGTAAGTATTCATACGTAACTATTGAGACCAATAAAATTATCCAATTATCAAATAATTATCGAGTCTCTCTCTCTCTCTCTCTCTCTCATCTAATCTCTTCGTCTCTCTTCTCCTCTCTCTCTCGTCTCTCTCTCCTCTCTCTCTCGGCTTCTCTCTCTCGATCTCTCTCTCTCTCTCTCTCTTCCTCGTCTCTCTCTCTCTCTCTCTCTCTCTCTCTCTCTCTCTCTCTCGTCTCTCTCTCTCTCTCTCTCTCTCTCTCTTCTCTCTCTCTGTCTCTCTCTCTCTCTCTCTCTCATCTTAGCCTACCTCTCTCTTTAGTGCCAAATTATCACTCTTCATCCTCTTTTTTTCCGGTTTAGTGTCTCATACCAAAGTTCACCACGTAAAATATCGCACATTTTTACCTCTGCACTCAACGCAAAACTACCTGAATAGCTGATTATCTTGGCAGGTGATGCAGGTGTGTTGATGTGGTAATGGAGAGGGGAACAGGTGTGGCGTAGGTGGCTGATGCAGCAGGGATAGGTAGGTAATAGGGAGGGGAAACAGATGAGTCATGGTGATGGTCTACGAGGGGGGTGGGTTATTTAGGTTACGATGAGGGGAAGCGGGTGATTTTTTGGCGACAGTGTATGATGGAAGGAAGGGAAGGGAGGGAAGGAAGGAATGAAGGGAAGGGAGGGAAGCAAGGAAGGAAAGGGGGGAAGGAACGTAGTAGGTATATGGCAGTAGTGAATTAATAGAATTATATAAGGTAGTGATGGCGAGAGAATGCGTTTCAGTAATGGATATGATGATGACAAAATTTGGGCTGCTGGTAAAGGAGTCTAGTAATGGAGAGTGAAAGAGTAAGGCAAGGAAGGTAAAAGGAGTGAAAGAAGGGTTCGGATGAACAAGTACAACATTTGCTCCGACGACACAAGGTTATGGAAGTGGAGTATGTGAAAGCTTTGTGTGTGTGTGTGTGTGGGTGTGGGTGGGTATGGGTGTGTGTATGCGTGTGTGTGTTTGTGTGTGTGTGTGTGTGTGTGTGTGTGTGTGTGTGTGTGTGTGTATGTGTGTGTGTGTTTGTGTGTGTGTGTGTGTGTGTGTGTGTGTGTGTGTGTGTGTGTGTGTGGCACATACACACACCACACACACATACACACAGCCTGCGCCTCAGCCTGGCGCACCTGGTGGGCCTGGTGCACGAGGCCCACCAGGTGCGCCAGGCGGTGAGGGCGTGGAGGGACGCGGAGCCCCACACCTACCTCATGGGGATGATGCGGGGGCGCCTGACCACCGCCTGGTGGCTGGGGCCCCTGAGGCTGGTCTCCCCAAGGGACCCCCTGGAGGAGTGCGGTTTCCCCGCTGGCGACAGCTGGCGGGAGTGGCTGCCTCTGGTGGTGGGCCTGCAGGAACGCCTGGCCTGCCTGGAGAGGCAGGTCCAGGAGGCTGAGCGAGAGCACAAGGTCTTAGTGTTCTGTGTCGTGGTTGGAGTGAATGTGGTGGTGGCGTGTGTGTGAGGCGCCCTTGTGTCGGGGTGCGTCTGGGCACGGCAACAACCCCGCCACGAAAACAGATGCGACACATTGGTGGTGCAGGAGACAGACGGTCAGCTGTCTCGAGGGGACGCCCTACGCTGCGTGAACACCCAACCGTGTCCCCTGGGGCGACGCGTCCTCGTCGTGGTGTTTCAGGTCATGACCAGCGAAAGGCTGATGACCAGGATATGTAGTTATATATACTTTGGCGGTGACAGGCTCGTTACGGACACGCGCAGGGCACTGCCCCTGCCTGCACCAGGCACACTCAAGGCACTTCCCCTGCCCCCACCAGGCACACGCAGGGCACTGCCCCTGCTCGCACCAGGCACACGCAGGGCACTGCCCGAAAAATATTTGCGAATGTCTGCTGACCAAAATATTGAACAAAAAACTGGTATGAAGACTGACAAACTAACTCGACAAAAAAGAACAGAAAAAAGTCCTTGCAGTGCCCTGCGTCTGTTTCCTTCCCGCCTTCGTTAGGCTTTTTAAGTGTAAGAAGCGAAGGCGTTCCGAAAAAAAGAAAGCAGTGGCGAGCGTGACGAGCGACGGCCAGGAAGGCGCTCCCAACGAGATGGCGGCGGACGCAGAACTAAGAAGGAGGGAGA
>JACEEZ010022350.1:15000-27480 GCA_016584305.1 Chionoecetes opilio | reverse complement strand
CCCCCCAAAAAAAATTTAAAATTTTTTGACTTGATTTCGCGGGACCAAATTTAAACCGGGGAAAAACCACTCCAGGTTCCCCCACCAAAAACAATAAATTTTTAAACAAAAACTTGAAGCTTCCCGGAAACAGGGGGTGTCGTAAAATTTTTGGGGGGTACAATTTAAAAAACCCCTTTTTTTTTCTATCCCCTTTCCCCCTTTAAACCCCCTATTCGAAATCCCCCCTTTTATCTTTTTTTTTTTCCTTCCTTTCCCTATCCTTTCATACCCTTTTTTTCTTCACCCTTTATTTTTTTCTTTAGAGGCCCCAAAAACCCCCCCTAAACTTTTAAAAAAAAATTTTTTTTAAAAATAAAGTGATAAAAGGGGCCCCAAACCACACGGGCCCGGACAACCCCCCCCCCCCTTTCCCCCAAAGGGAAACCGCCCCAAACCCAAATTTTTTAAAAAAAAAAAGGGCCCCCCAAAACCCTTTTTTTTGGTTAACTTTGAAAATGGGGTTTTCTGAATTCCCTATAAGTTAAGATAAATTAAGGACTTTAATTAAAAATTTTATTAAAAATTTTTCCCCCAAATTTAACCCAAGCTCGGTAATGAACAACCTGCATCCTTCTTCCTCTTCCTTTCTGCTTACCTTTTCCTTATCCTCACTTTCCCTTCTTCTACTACAGTGCGGTTTCCCTTTTCTCACTTTCCTTCCCACAAACACAATGATTTTCTATCATATGCCACACTCATTTGAAAGTATACATTATTATTTGACTAGCACTGTACACGGCATCTAAATTTATAATTTTTGAATATAGTGTGAATTTTATTACCATTAGTAATTCCTACATTCTACCGTCACCAACACTATAGTTGCCACTCCACTAATGTCGCCAGGCGCCATATATTTTTGAGCATTAGCATCACTACAGACTTGTAGTGTCACTAAGACAGGTACAGATATAAACACTGTGCATGCCTCTTCAGTGGCACAACAAGTCTGTAGTGATGCTAACATTCGTAATATATGGCACCTGGCGACATTAGTGCAGTGGCCACTATAGTGTTTGTTGACAGTAAACTTCAATCAAATTAGGAACTAACATTCATATTTTTGAGCCAAAGAAACCAAACCAAATACCACTAACTATATCATAAGCTCTACAATAAACCATTACAACCTTACCCTTCAGCTTGTAGTCACTGCCGGTCATTCACCCCAGGGTCTTGTCCACGCCAGTCTGTCATGCTCTACAAATAGATCTTACACCTTACCCTTCAGCTTGTAGTCCTGGCCGATTCACCCAGGGTCTTTCCAACCATCTGTCATGCTCTACAAGATATTACAACCTACCCCATTGTGCATGCGATATCACAGCTGAGGCTGTCAAAGCCTCAAAAACATTCAACTCTAGTTTATCACGCGATCATACCACTTCCCGCCAGCGCTTTTTTTGCATCCCATCCTGCCTGGCAACATAAACGCTAAAGATTACTGAAATAACAAACTGACTTGCCACATGAAACTATGACCACTTCCTGCATGACAAACAGTCTACTATCACTGCTTGCCAACCACCTCACTGTACACTGTCACCTCAATAGATGCTGAATATAAATATTCCTAGCCACTTTCATACAAGCACTGTTACTGCTCTAAGGCTTGTCATTGTCCATTTTTTTTTAATTTTTAAAAATTTAAAATTTTAAACTTTCCCCTTTTCACCCATTAAACCCGTCCTTTCCCCCACCCAAAAATTTTAAAAAAAAAAAAATTTTTCCCCTTATTTTTGTTTACGGAAATTAAAAAGGGGTTTTTTTTAAAGCCCGGGGGGGTTTTTCCCCTTTTGGGCTAAAAAAACCCCAAAATTAACTTTGAAACCCAATAACCCCGGGGAAAAAACAAAACCCAAAAAACTTTAAAATTTTAAAAAAAAAACCCCATTTTAAAAAGGGCCACCCCCGTTTCCCGGCCCGTTTTTTGGGCTCCCCAAATCTTGGCCTTACACCCCAGATTAAACTGTCCCCAAAAACGTCAACTCATTCAATTTGGGGATAAATAAAAACAAAAACCATGAAACTATGAACCACTTCCTGACATAGCCAAAGCCCAGCTGTTACTGCATCACTACACGGCCTTGCCTAACACACACTCACTTACCACTGTCACCTTCATTAATAGATTGACATGACAATAAATAAACATGACTTCCCATGAAACTATGAACCACTTCCTGCCCATGAACAAAATACTGAAGTCACTACCTTTATCAACTGTCCTCTAGACCGACACTACACCCTCACTGTAACACTGTCACTCCTCGGCAATAGTCATGAATAGCTAATTTTTAAATTTGCCTGCCGAAATAGACTTCAACCCAAATCTTTTTACTTCCAATAAAAGATTTTCTGTGTCTATGGTCCTAGCCCGATTTTATTTCCAATAATATTGAATTATTTAAAAGGGGGCCTCGCCACGTCAATAAATAACTCATAAATGCCTCAAAGACCGGCCGGAGAATGACTACCACCTTCCCAAAGAAAATTTTAATAAAAAAAAAAAAAAAAATGAAACAAAATATTGGAGCCCTGCGGACTCTTTACACACAGAAGGTTCAGGTCAAGTGGAAAAAAAAGGCCAGTTAAAAAAGCCTAACTTTTGTCGTAACGGAAAAGGAATTCAATGCGTTCTAAATGGTAGTAATCTAATTTTTTTTTAAGTGACTCAGTTGAGGGCAGTAGAAGTGTTGACCATGAAATATGACCGAATCAAAAAAACTTATGACAAGCTTATTAACGATGAATGACTAGGCCTGTTAGTCAAGGGTTGTTGTGTCCATACTTAAAGGGTTCACTAAATCAATAACTCTACAATGAGCGAGGGGACCAACATTACGCACTTCTTTGCCTTCTCTATGGGTAAGACTGTCAAGCAGTCTTTTCTTAAGGCAGGACACTTTTTCTTAAGGCGGACACTCTTTATAGGCAGGACACCCTTCTTAAGGCAGCCTCCCGGGCCCACGTCCATCACCCCACTGCAAATATATAATAATCAATAATTACTTAAAACTCAATCTATATGAAATGATCTACATATAATCTATCTATATAATTATAAATCCATCTTACTTAATCTATAATTATGATCTATGAAATCCCCAAAGGGAACCAAGTCATCACTAAATAAATATTCCCCATTATTTTTTAAAATTTTATAAAAATAAAACAAATCCACCCAAATCAAGACCGTAAATTAAAAAAAAATCTTAATATTATCTTAATTTATTAATTATCTTAACTAATAACCTTGGAAATCCCCCGGGAAAAATTTTCCTAAAAAATTCTAAATTTTTTTTAAAAAACTAAAATAATAAAATCTATTATAATCTTCATTTTGCTTTTTTTTTATAAAAAATCCCAAGGGAAAAATTTAAAAATTTTTTAAAAATAACTTTTTTGCAAATGAAAAGATCCTTATGCAGTTTGCCCAACTTAGGGAAAAATTCCCTGCTTGAAAAAAGTTGCTCTAAAAAACCTATTTTTAACAAACCCAATCATAAATTTTTTTTAAAAAAAGTCCCTTTCCCCTACAGGAAATTAAGATAAAGTGGGTTCCCATAGCTAGAATAAATTGTAGTCGCTAAAGACACTAAATTCTGAAGTGGGAACTCCGCAAATCACTAATAAAAAGATTATCTCAAATTAAAATCCTAATTTGAATTTGATATAACTCCATGCAACAGGAATTGTTAATACTACAGCTAGGAGTTCCCCAAATGGTGGGATTATCCCTGGAGGTCCTGAGGGCTATCTTTGGGCCCTCGGTTTGTGTCGCGGCAGATGTATATGAACCCTGTATTAGCTCATCGAATTTGGTCCCCCCATCTAAGTCAAGTAAGAATGACACTTATTTGGTAATAGTGCTCATGTGAAAATTAAGTTGTACGGGTACATTTTCAATTCTGAGTTGTTTTAAAAAGCTCATGACATTTAATGATTGATCCCCTACATTCTAAGACAAAAGTGAGCCTTTTTACAGCCGTGTACCTAGATGGTAAGGTTTATTTTTACGTACTGAAAACCCCATATGGGAAAGTGCAGCTAAACGCCAATTATAACTGAATAAAACCCACTATTGCCCAGTTTGTAATGATCAGTCAGACTTAGACAGGAAGGTCAGTAGTAACAATGGCTATGAAAAATCATTTGTCAGAAAAAGGGTACTAATTGGGAAGTGGGAGCTCAACGAAAAATTTAAGGAAATGTTTATTAGGTGAAGATAATTATAAAGTATCATAGAAGTGAAGATTTATGAATTTTATACTGGGAATCTCAACTACAGTCATAAATGGCTATGAATCAAAATTTTTTAAGTCTGAAAACCACTCATTTGAAATCCCGGCATTGACTAGGATAATACAACCACCGTCTCAAAACTCATTAACCCTGTATGGGGGAAAGTTACCACAGACTGTACCAACACTGTGGCTTTATGGGGGGGGGATGAATATTACCCATTACACATATGCTTTAAAGTGGAGAAGGGCAATTCCATTAAACTGATAAGCCTTATGGGGGGGGGGTGCAAATATTTACCCAAATGAGCCCTTTTGTAGAGGGGGGGATTTAATTAAGAAGTGTACGATTCCCTCTCCTGGCATCAAACATCAGTAGCAGCAAGGGTGCAGATTTTTCACCTCTTTATGATCGATGTCCTTTTACGCTGCCGTCCCCACTACGAAAGCACTAACTAGCAGGATAGATGGCGGTCGGTGTTACTCTGTCCTGTGTGTGTGTGTGCATGTGTGTGTGCGTGTGCTTGTATGTGTATGTGCGTGTGCTTGTATGTGTGGGTGTGTGTGGCGTGGTGTGTTGAGAGGTTAAGTCTAAACCAGCACAGTCACACTAACGACTGTTCCACCCACCCTCCACGCACTACCTCGGCTGCCACGTCACCACCTGAAACAATGAAAACAACCCATTAACACCACTGTCCATAATAACCTCCGTATTAATTATAACACTATAATGGACACTAGAACACATCAAAGCAATGACTATATATAAAGATAACAGTAGGCTACACACCTTTTAATTGCCACGTATCCAGCTGAAACAGAACGAAAACGCTTATCAATAAACACTACATACTAACCTCATTATCATAACACTTATGTACACTACTAACACATCAAAGCAATGACTATATAGCAAAATCACAACAGTACACACACACCTTTAAACTGCAAGGTCTCCAAGTCTCCAGCTGAAACAGCACGAAATCACATCAATAGCTACACTACACTACACTAAACCGGGTCGGACTAAAGACCGCAAACTATGGTTAGTTTGCTTTAAGATATTACTGTTTTGCTATTGATTTGCATGTAATATGAGGGAGTTTCAGTGGTTTGTGGAAGTTTGTGGTTAGTTTGCTGAAAGATATTACTGTTTCGCTATTGATTTGCATGCAATGTGAGGGAGTTTGTGGTTTGCTGGTGGTTTGCGGTTTTAGTCCGACCCCACTAAACCAGCTTCCTTATAACACTTAACACATGTATTTGCACACTATAATATACCTCAATGACTGTATAGCAACCTCACAGCAGCACAGCACACCTTACCTGGACGACACGTGGAGGCAGACTGACAGTAGCCCACTCCTGCCACACCAGCCTAGAGTCAGGCAGGTAGTGGAGACACCACGCTGAGGTTTCGGGGAGTCACTGGGTCGCCTTGTTAACCCCTTGAGGCCCAGAGCGTAATTTCCATTGTAATTTGGGTACCATTAGACTTTTTTAGGGGACTATAAGCTTATTTTATAATATATGACCTGTTTAGTATCCTTGCCCCACTAACTAATTTGGTATATTCAGTTGTTTTTTCGTAATAAATATGGCTCAAAAACACACATTTTTGTATGGCCAGGAAAGATCTGGGCGTGAAGGGGTTAACACTTATTTCCTTGGTGCCTGACGCTTAACAAAGGATTCACCCTCAGGGAGAGTATTCTCTCGGGGTGAAGAATACAGTAGATTTAAGGGTTAAAATATGACTCTAAAGTGCTGTAAGGTAGTGTTAAGTAACAGGAACAAACCTCGTGTGGGTCCCCCGGGACTCTAAGAACATAAGAAATAAGGAAGCTACAAGAGGCCCGAGACCTACACATGGTATTTTCCTGTAAATATATGAATGAAAGTACAGTAAAACCTCTCATATTCGTACTAATTGGGCCAAGGAGTGGTCCGAGTAGGAAAGACCGAAAAATGGGGGATTATTATTGTGGGATATGAAAAAAAAAAAAAAAAAAAAAAAAAAAAAATATAAATTTAGTTTGAAATTTACCCTAAAAGAAAAAAAAAAAGGGTCCGAATAATGTCAAATCCGAATATGGGGGCTCCGAATACAGGGGGTTTCAGGGGTATATATAAAACTGATCGGGCACGGGCGGCCCCTGATGATTGATTGATGGTGAGGGCCGCGTAAATTTGGGAAAAGCGTATCATGGGCCGTCTAGCCCGTAACACACTCCGCTAAAACAAAACTTTAAAACGAAAAAAGAAAAAAAATCTCACCCTTCTCTTGTCTTCCTTATGTTTTATGTACTCAGATGAATAATTTTAAAGGGGTTACTAAGTTGGTAGGGGTTAATAGACTGAAAATTGACATTAACCCTTCACGCCCGGATCTTTCCTTCCTATATAAAATCGTCTATTGTTTCCATTTAAAACAAAAAGAAACTAAAAAACCCAAAATAATTTAGTGGACAAGGATATAACAGGTAAAGCTATAAAAACTTTGCTTAAGTCACTAAAAACGTCAAATGGTTGCTATTACAATGGAAATGACTTTTGGGGGCCCTTTAGGGGTAACAGGGTTTTGGCCCTTATAGCCCACGTACCCGCCTTCTGGTCAATGAAATCTTGATTTAAGGGTTCAATTATGACTTAGATAAAATTAGTGTTGCAGTTGAATTTTTAAAAATTTTTTGGAATGACTCAGTGTTTTGACTCGCCCTTGTCATAAAGGTTGTTAAAATTTTTACTATAAGACGTAGGTTGAAGCTTGATTTATTTTACACACTGGAAAAAAATGGTTAAATATATATAATAGTGTTTGGTTGAATGGTCGGGAAAAATATCAGGAACTATCTCATTTTTTTTTTTTTTTTAACGAGGTGTAAAGCTGCCCCCTTCTGCTTACTGCCTGATTTTTTGGTGCCAGGAAAGGGAATACCACTTCTTCTTAATAGTACTGATTTTATCTGTTTACAATTTTTAGGTAAACAGGCATCATTTTAACCCATGAGACCTTAAAAAAATTGAATTTTCGCCTCGTAAAAAATAGCCCTAGATCTGAATTAAAATTTACAAGGGTCGTTTAAGTCGTTATGTCTGTGTGTGTGGGGGGTGTTTGGTGGGAGTGGGGGTGTTTTGGGTGTGTGTTGGTGTGGGTGTTTGTTTGGGGCGTGTGTGTGTATGGGGTCACCATTATAGTTTAAAAGGCATAACTTTTATTCTACAGGAGAAAGATAATCTTCTAAAATTCGTAACAAAAATATAAAAATATTAAAAAATAGATTTATATTAGAATATTAATAAGAATATATTAGAATAAGATTAATAAATATCATAAATACACCAACCTCTTCTCTCTCTCCTCTCTTTTTTTTTTTTTTCTTCTTAGCGGGCCCTTTTTCTACCTTGTTCACTTACCATAATTTGCCTTTTGTTTTATACTCCGCCAATGATGGCCTGTATAATTAATGTAATTTGTTTCTTTTACTATTATTTTAAGGCCAAAACAAACAAACTCTATCACACATCTCTCTCTCTTCTCTCTCTCTCTCCTGATATGTTTTCACTTTTCTATGCGATGACATCAAAACAATCAATCATTGGGGGGTACGCCGGGGGGGGCGTCGCCTCGCCCCCCCTACGACGCCCCCCGGGGGGGACCACGCGGAGTTTCCCCCTGCAGGTCCTTTCCCCTACCAACACTCCGACAAAACATCAACTTCCCCCGCCAGAGCCCTTGTGGGCGCCCCCCCTTCCTCCTCCACGCCGGGTTTTTCCCCTTACAGATACAACCCCTGGAGGCGGTTTTTTAGGGGACGTGCCACAGCCATATACCCCGGGTTTGGGGCTGAGGACTAAAGCAGGGGAAAGGGCCCCGATTCAGTCTCACGGGGCAATCGCTGATTTTTACACGTAAACTCCCCGCGATACCCCAATTTTCTGCAAAGAAATTATTACCAAAGGATTTGTTGTCTCTTCAAGTCACTATTTGTGTCCATGTCTCACAACCATAAGAAACAGGGGTCACAGCGACTTGAAGATCCGGATCTTTTCCTTTTTGCACAGGTCCCCCACCGCCAAATCTCCCCGCTGAGCGAGTCCCCTACACCGTGGGCTATGCCAAACCGCCCCAAGACTTTTATGACCCCCCAAAGGGCCCTCCAAATTTCTTTCCAAGACCTGTCTAAACCCTAACAAGGTTTTGTGCCCCAAAACCGGGTTTCCAAGTACCCAATTTTTCCCCGCCCAGGCCCCCAAATGGGGGAAAGATTACTGCTTTCAAACTTTTTAGGTCTCCCAACACCTTTTTTAAAAACCCTTTTTTTCCCCCTTAAAAAAAAAAAATTTTAAAAATTTTTTAAAAAAAATTTAAAAAAAAATTTTTTTTAAAAAATTTTAAAAAAAATTTTTTTTTTTAAATAAAAAAATTTTTAAATTAAAAAAAAAAAATTTTTTTTTTTTAAAAAATTTTTTTTTTTTTTTTTGGGGTTTTTTAAAACCGGGTTTTTTGGGGGGGGGGTTTTAGGTTTTTCCCCGGGAAAAAAAAAAAAAAATTTTTTTTTTTTTAAAGGGGGGAAAAAAAAATTTTTAAAAAACCCCCCCTTTTTTTTTCCCCTTTTTTTTTTTTTAAATTTTTTTTTGGGGAAACCCCTTTAAATAATTGGGGGGGGGGGGGGGGCCCCCCCCCCGGGGTTCCCGGGGGCCCTTTCCCCTTTTTTTAAAAAAAACCCCCCCCCCCCCCTTTTTAAACCCCCCCCCCCCCCCCCCTTTTGGAGGGGCCCCGGGGGGCCCCCCCCGGATTTTTTTCCCAAACCCCAAGGGGGGGTTTTTTTTTTTGGGCCGGCCCCCCCCCAAAAAGGGGAAAAAATTTTGATTTTTTTTAAAGCCCCCTTCCCCCCTTTTAAACCTTTTTTTCCCCCCTTTTTTTCCCCTTTCCCTTTTTTGGAAAAAAAATTTTTTCCCCCAAAATGGTTTTTTTCCCCAAAACCTTTTTTTTTTTAAAAAAAACCCCCAAAAAACCCCCCCCCCCCCAAAAAAAAAAAAAAAATTTTTTTTTCCACCCCCTTTTAAAAAAATTTTTTTGGGGGGTTTTTCCCCCTTTTTGAACCCCCAAAAATTTTTTTTTTAAAATTTTAATTTTTTTAAAAAAAAAATTTTTAAAAATTTTAAAAATTTTTTCCCCCCAAAAAAAAAAAAATTTTTAAAATTTTTTCCCCAAAAAAAAAATTTTGATTTTTTTAAAAATTTAAAAAAAAAAAAAAAACCCCGGGCCCCCCCCGGGGGGGTTTTTTTCCCCCAAAAACCCCCCCCCCGGGGGGAAAAAAAAAAAAAAATTTTTTCCCCGGGCCCCCAAATTTTTTAATTATAAACCTTTTTAAATTTTTTTTTTTTAAAATTTTTTTTAAAAAAAATTTTTTTTAAATTTTTTTAAAAAAAAGGGAAATTTGCCCCCCAAAAAGGGCCTTTCCCCCCCCCTTCCCCTTTTTGGAATTTCCCAAAAAATTTTTTAAAAGGGGGTTTTTTAAAAAAAAATTTTTAAAAATTTTTTTAAAAATTTTTTTTTTAAAAAAAAAAATTTTTAAAATTTTAAAAAAATTTTTAAAAATTTTTTAAAAAAAAGGGGGAAAAAAAATTTTTTAATTTTTTTTTTTTAAAAATTTTTAAAAATTCCCTCCCCCTTTTTTTTTAAAAATTTTTTTGGTTTTTTTTTTTTTTTCCCCCTTTCCCCCCTTTGGGGGGCCCCCCCCCCCCTTTTCCCCCCCCAAAAACAAACCCCCCAAAAAACCCCCCTTTTAAAAAAAGGGGGGCCCCCTTAAAAAAAAAAAAAAAAACCCAAAAGGGGGAAAAACCCCCCCTTTTTTAAAAGGGGGAAAAAGGGGGTTTTTAAATTTTTTTTTTCCCCGGGGGGTTTTTTTTTTTTTTTTTTAAAAAAAAAAATGGGGGGGTTTTTTGTTTTTTTGGGGGGGGAAAAAGGGGCCCAAAAAAATTTTTCTTTTTATTTTTAAACCCCCTTTTTTTTTTTTTTTTTTGGGGGTTTGGGGGGAAAAAAAAAAGGGGGGGGGGGGGGAAAAGGGAAAAGGGGGGGGGGGGGGGCCCCTGGGCCCCAAAAATGGGGGAAAAATTTTGCCCCCCCCCCAAAAAAACCCCCGGGTTTTAAAACAAAATTTTTTAAAAAAAATTTTAAAAAACTTTTTTTTCCTTCCCCCCCCCCCCCCCAAACCCCCCCCCCTTTAAATTCCCCCTCCCCAGGGGGCTAAAAAAAAGGGGAAAACCCCCCCAAAACCCCCATTTTTTTTAAAAAAAAGGGCCCCCAACCCTTGCCGGGTTTGGGGAAACCCCCCCGGGGGGGAATTTTTGGGAAAAAAAATTTTTTCCCCGGGCCCCCCCTTTAAAAAACCCCTTTTCCCTTTTTTTAAAACTTTTTTAAAAAATTTTCCCCAAAAAAAGGTTTTTAAATTAAACCCCTTTTTTGGGGGCCCCCTTTTTTTAAAAAATTTTTTTTCCCCCCCCCCCCGGGGGCCCCCCCCGGGGGGGTTTTTTTCCGGGGAAAAACCTTTCCCAATTTCCCTTTTTTTGGAAATTTTTTTTTTTCCCCCCGGGAAAGGGGGGTTTTTTCCCCCCCCCCTTTTTTAAAACCCCCCCCCTTTTTTAAAAACCCCTTTTCCCCCCTTTTTTTTAAAAAAACCCCCCGGTCTCCCCCCCCCCAAAAGCTTTTTTTTTTGGGGGGCCCTTTTTTTTTTGGGCAAAAATTTTTTTTCCTTTTTTTTGGGGGGGCCCCCGGGGAATTTTTAAGGGAAACCCAAAATTTTTCCCCCAAGGGGGGAAAAACCCCCCCAAAAAAAGGGGAAAAAATTTTGTTTTTTTTTTAAAAACCCCAAAAACCAAAAAACCCCCCTTTTTGGGGGCCCTTTAAAACAAACCAAAACCCCAAAAAAAATTTTTAAAAAATTTTTTTTCCCCCCAAAAAAAAAAGGGGCCCCCCAAAAATTTTTCCCAAAGGGGCCTTTTCCTTTAAAATTTTTATTTTTACCCAAAACCCCCAAATTTTTTTCCCCCCCCCTTTTTCCCTTTTTTTCCCCCCCCCCCCTTTTTTTAAAAAAAAACCCCCTTTTTTTTTTTTTTCCCCCCCCCCTTTTTTTTTCCCCCCCCCTTTTTTGGGGGAAACCAACCCCCCCTTTCCCCCCCCCCCGGGGAAAATTAAAAATTTTTTTTTTTTTCTTTTTTTTTTTTAAAAAAGGGGGGGGGGTTTTTTGGGGGGCCCCCCCCGGGGGGCCCCCCCCCCCGGGGGGGGGCCCAATTTTAAACCCCCCCCCGGGGGTTCCCCCCCCCTTTGGCCCCCTTTGCCCCCCCCCTTTTTCCCCTTTTTTTCCCCCCCCAAAAAGGTTTTTTTTTTTGGGAAAACCCCCCCCCCCGGGGGGAAAACCCCTTCCCCCCTTTCCCCAAAATTTTAAAAAAAAAAATTTATATATTATATATATATTTTTTAAAAAAGGGGGTTTTTAAAATTTTGTTTTTTTTGGGGGTTTTTTTTAAAAAAAAAATTTTTTTTTATTTAAAAAAAAAAAAAATTTTTTAAATTTTTTGGGGGGAAAAAAGGGGGGTTTTTTAAAAACCCTTAAAAAAAAAAATTTTTTAAAAAAAAAACCCCCGGTTTAACCCCCAAAACCCCCCCCTTTTTCCCCTTTCTTTTCCCCCAAATTAAAAAAAAAAAAAAAAAAAATTTTTAAATTTTTCCCAAAACCCCCGGCCCCCCCAAAAACCCCCCAAAAAAAATTTTTTAAAAAAAAAATTTGGGAAAAAATTTTTTCCCCTTTTTTTTTTTAAAAAAAAAATTTTTGGGGGGAAAAAGAATTTTTTCCGGGAAATTTCCCGGGGGGGAAGGGTTTTTTTTGGGGGGAAAAACCCGGCCAAAGGGGGGGAAAAAAAACCCCCAAATTTTATTTTTTTTTAAAAAAAAAAAAAAATTTTTTTGGGGGTTTCCCTTTTTTTCTGGGGGGGGGAAAAAAGGGGGGGGTTTTTTTTTTTGGGGGGCCCCGGGGTTTTTTCCCCCCCTTTTTTTTCCCCCCTTTCCCCCCCCCTTTAAAAAAAATTTTTTTTTTTGGGGGGGGGAAAAAAAAATTTTTAAAAAAAAAAAATTTTTTTTTCCCCCCCTTTTTTTTCCAAAAAATTTTTGGGGGTTTTTTTTTTTGGG
>JACEEZ010022350.1:0-12500 GCA_016584305.1 Chionoecetes opilio | reverse complement strand
TTGGGGGTCCGGGGAAGGGGGGAACGGGGTGGGGGGGGGGGGGTTTTTTTTTAAAAAATTTTGGGGGGGGGAAGGGGGGGGTTGGGGGGGGGGGAAATTTTTTTTTTTCCATTCCCCCTTTGGGGGGAAAAAATTTTTTTCCCCCCCCCTTCCCCGGAAAAAAAGGGGGGGGGTTTTTTTTTTTTTGGGGGTTTTTTTTGGGGGGGAAAAAATTTTTTTTTTTGGGGGAAAATTTTTTTGGGGGGGGAAAGGGGTTTTTCCCGGGGGCGGGGCCTTTTCCCCCAATTTTCGTGGCTTGTCCGCTCCCCAAAATCCCCCTCCCCCTGCTCCTCTGGCAGGATCAACTGACCCTTTTGTAAGATATTTGGGGGGGCAAGGGTCGTCAAGTCCCCCATGATCTTTAAAACCCTTTTCAGGGGGAGGGCAGCGGGAGCCATTTTGTCCCCTTTTCGTCCAAGACTGTGGGGGTGATGGGTTTATTGGGGAGGGCCCCAAGGGCGTGGCGTGAGGAAGTTCGGGTGAGGGAAGTCCGCCCCTTTTCCCGAGGGGGGTTTCGTGTATTCCCCTAGTGACAATCACTTCCGCAGCACAACGGGGCCCAAAATTTCCGCCCAAGGTTTTTTGCGGGGCCGGCCCAAAATAAGTTTTCAACCTTGGCGGGAAAGGGGGGGAGGGGAGGGGCCCAGCGGGGCCCACCTGCATTCCATTGCGGTTGCTGACCTTTTTTACACCCAAGGCCGTTGATGATGACCCCAGGGCCCTTGTTTTGTGTGGCGTCTAGTTTTTTTGGGGGGGTGTTCAAAAGGGGGTAAGGGAGTGGAAACGCTGGGAGTCAAGGGGAGCGGATTTTTCCAGAATTAAAGGTGCTCTTCACCGGGAAACCCCGTCCCCCCCCTTTTTGGCAGGGATTGCCCTAGGGCAGAGATCCGGGTTTTTGGGAAATTTTCCCTGCAGGTTTTTCGACGGGGGGCGGGGATTTGAGACGGTTTTTGGGGAAACCAGGGTTCCCAGGTTTTTTGGTGCCACGTGACCCAGGAGAGTGGTGTTTCCAGGATTGAGAGGGGGCGTGCGGGGCATTACCCCCAAAATCCATGCCTTTGGGTTTTTCCCACATTCAGCTTCAAGGGGAAAGTGGCATTACAATCAAGCAAGGTTTCCCGAACCCCAGGGGGTTTTATGTCAAACAGAAGTTTCTGGGCTCATTGTCATGGGCGAATTCCCCCCCCCCTCTCTCTCTCCTCTCCTCTCCCTCTTCTCTCTCTCTCTCTCTCTCTTCTCTCTCCCCGTCCTCCTTCCCCCCCCTTCTCTCTCTCTCTTTCCCCTTTATTTTATTATATATAAATTATTATATATAACTTTAAAATTTTATATTTTTTTATATATTTATATTATATCAGGGAGGTCCCCCTTTTTCCGAGCATTCGGTATACAGAAAAAAGGGTCTATACAGGGGCTATTTTTTAATATACGAGATGGGAAAATCCAATAATGACAATTTAAACTGGGGGGAGTAAAATATAAGTTCAAAATAACACCCCACCCCTCCCGGGTGGACAAAGGGGGATTCGGTTGACCCCAGTGAGGTCTTTTTTTTTTTTTTTATTTTTGGGTCCTGGAAACCAAAACCCATATTTTTTCCCTTAGTGATGTGTTTCCCTTTTCACGAGATTTCGCTTTAAAGAGGTAGGGCCCGGGGGAACCTAACTGCTCGTTTTCTTCCCGGGGCCTCCTTTTTATATAAAACCCTATTATTTTTTATGTTTTATTAAATATTTTAAAATATATTATATAATATATATATATATATAAAATATTAAAATATTTAGATTTTTAATATATAATAATATATTATATAATATATATTATATATATATATATAAATTATATATATATATATATATATTTATATATTTTTATATAATTTTATATTAAATATATTATACATATACGTAAATATATAATTTTTTCGTATAGTCTGGGAATTTTGGGGGCTGAGAGGGGCTGGGAAGTGTTGGGGCAGGGGTTTCCCTTCTTTTCCCGTAATACCGGAGTGGGGGAAGGGTGCGTCCTTGGCCCCCACTTTTGTTTATTTTTGGGCAAGGGTTTTAATTTCAAAGTTTATTGGGGGAGCCCCCGTGGGGGCCCCAAAACCCAAGATCACTGTCTTGTTTTTGCCGATGATGCAGTTTAAACTTTGCCCGAGGGCGCCCCGAGGTTTCCGGTGATGGGTTTTCGAGGGCCCGCACGAGGGGGCAAAAACCCTTTTAGGCTTGGTCTCCTGGCTTAAAAACCAAGGTTTCCCGGGGTTTTTGGGGACGTACTGGGGAAGGCCATACAGTCTGTTCTGCGTGCCCGGGGAGGCTTGGATCTTGGGAAAATTTTGCATACCTTGTTTTTGCAGGGCCTAAAGATGGGGGGGTCCGTCAAAAGTCTTACGGCCGGGGTTTTGGGATAGCCCACGGTTTCCCATGGACTCCGGCTCCCGCGGGAAATTTTGGCGTTTTTCCCGGGACTGGGGCAGAAGGAAAAAAAGATTTCCCGGATTTCAAATCCCCTTTGTGATCCCTGTCTTAAATCTAATTTGGTTTTTGAGACTGGGGCACTAAAAGGGGATTGAAAAGACGAATCAATGCCTTTGGTAATAAGTGCCTTTGGAATCATGGGGGAACGCTGGGGTGATTAAGTGTCAATCGCGATTGGGGAAACCTGAGACTGGGAAACGAGGCCCCTTTTCCTGCATAGTCCATCAGCGCCAAATTTTGGCTAATTTGGGGGGGGTTGGACGCTTACCCTGAAACCCATTTCCCTTTCCCCTCGGGTTTTTTTTTTATCAAAGGGGAAAGGGGCCAAAACCCCGGGGTGGGGAGGCCAGGGGGGGCCCACAAGGCCCCGGGGTGGGCAATTGATGTTTCTTGTCGAGAGCTCTTTTGGGATGGGAAAAGGAAACCTCATGGGAAAACCCCGCGTGGTGGCCCCGGGAGTGGGTCGTAGGGGTTGGGGGGGCGACCGCCCCCCGGGGTATGCCCCCAATGAAAGAAATTTATTGATTGTCTCGCCATAGCGTGAAAACATTACTTCAGAGAGAGAGAGAGAGACAGAGAGAGAGAAAGTGTTATAGAGATTGATTGTTTTTTTGGGCCTTAAAAATATGTCAGGGGAAAAATATAAAACATTAAATTATCAGGCCATTCATTAGGGGTGAGGGTATATAACCTAAAAAGGGAAATTAAAGGTAAGTGAACTAATGGGAGCAAAACACCGCCCAAGACAAAAAAAAAACCCAGAGAGGGAGAGGGGAAAAGTATGTTTGGTTTTTTATTTATATTATATATTATCTTTTTCTAATATATTTTTTTTATAATATATTCTATATAATCTATTCCCCTTAAAATATATTTCATAGTTTTTGTTCGAATTTAGAGGCTTTTCTTTTTCCTGTATGAATAACAGTTACTGGCCCCTTTAAACCCATCACTGGGGCCTCCTACCCACACAACCACACCCACACCACACACACAACACACTACACACAACCCCCACCCCACCACACACTCACTCACTTTACTAACCCCCTCACTCCTCTCGCCCCACACACAGACACTAAAGGGCTTAAAAGACCCTTGTCATGATATTTAAATTCAGATCTATGGTCTATTTTTTTCGAGGGGAAAAATTTATTTTTCTTTAAAGGGTTCCCTGGTTTTTAAAAAGATGCCCCGTGTTTTCCTATAATATTTTTAAACTAGGAAAAAAATCCGCTACTATTAAAAGAAAGGGAGTATTCCCTTCTCCTGGGGATCAAATTCAGGCATTAAACAGCAAAGGGGGGACATTTATTTACCTCGTTAAAAAAAAATGAGTATAGTTCCCTGAATTTTATTCCAACCATTTCAATCTTTATTTCCCCTCACACTATTTTATATATTTTAACCATTTTTTTTCCATGTGTGTAAAAATTTAAAATCAATAGCCTTTACCCACGTCTTTGTCACATTCTAACAACCTTCGTCATGACAACGGGGGAGTCCCAAACACTTTGGGCCCCCCCCAAAATATTTTTTTAAACCTTTCCAAATGCAACCTATTTTATCTAAATCCTTTTTTTTAACCCTTTAAAACTACTGTAAATTCATTTTAAACCCAAAGGCGGTGGGACGTGTGCCCCATAAGGGCCAAACCCTTTGTTACCCCCTTTAGGCCCAGAAAAGTCTTTTCCCTTGTATTCACAACCATTAGACGATTTTTAGTGACTATTTTGCAAAGTTTTTTTTTAAACTATGACCTGTTTTGTATCCCTTTTTTCCCCTAAATCCCTTTGGGGATATTTGTTTACTTTTTGTTATATAATGGCTTTCCAAAAGCGTTTTATTGGCAAGGAAAAATCCGGGCGTGAAGGGTTAATGTCATTATTGGCATGTCATTTTTAAACCCCTACCAATACTTTTGTAAACCTTTAAAATTATTCTCTGGTTCATAAGCATAAGGAAGCTACAAAAGAAGGGGGAGATTTTTTTTTCTTCTTTTTGTTTAACGTCCCGTTTTTAGCGGAGTGTGTTTCGAGGCTATAAAGGCCATGATACGCTTCCAATTCTATGTCGGCGTTTTACTCATCAACAATCATCAGGGTGCCGGCCCGTGCCTGATCAAGGGATTTATATATACAGTGAAACCTCTCTTATTCGGGGCCATTATTCGGGTTTTTACCCTTAAATTTGACGCCTTTTTTTTTTTGGGGTTAAAAATTCCTACTAAAATTCACCTATAAATATATATTTTTTTTTTTTTTTTTTTTTTTTTTTTTTTTATACAATCCCACCATATAATAATTCCCCCCAATTTTTTCGGTCCCTTTCATTCTCCCGGGCCACCTTTTTGGCCCCAAATTTGTACAATATAGAGGTTTTTTCTGTACTTTCCTTCCCTAATTCAAAAGAACTACCCAAAGTGTAGGTCCCCGTGGCCCTTTTAGCTTCCTTATTTTCTTATGTTCTTATGATCCGGGGACCCCACGGGTATTTTCCCGTTACTGGGAAAACTACCCACACACCTTTAGATCTATATTTTAACCCCTTTAAAAATACTGTATTTCTTCACCCCGACGGAATCTCCCCCCTGAGGGTGAATCCCTTGTTAAAGGGGTCAGGGGACCAAGGACCCAATTTTTAAACCCCCTTTACGCCCGATCTTTCCTTTGGGCCTACAAAAATTGGGTTTTTTGAGCCATTCATTACGAAAAAAAACTGAATATACCCCAAAATTTTTTTAGTGGACAAGGATCTAAAAAGGGCATATATATAAAATAATCTTATAGTCCCTAAAAAAATTTTCCCAATGTACCCAAATTACAATGGAAAAAAAAAGCTCCGGGCCTCAAAGGGGGTTAAAAAGGCGACCCAATTTACTCCCCGAAAACCCCCAGCGGGGGGGGGGGGGTTCCCTACCTGCCTTACCCCTAGGCTGGTTGGCGAGGGTTTGGGGTACTGTCAGTCTGGCCCCCCGTGCGTCCAGGAAGGTGTTTGTGCTGCTGTGGTTTTCCCATCTTTAAATTTAGGGAATTAAAAGTGTTTCAAATACATTTTGTTAATGTTTTTAAAGGAAACTGGTTTTTGTGGGTCGGACTAAACCCCCCAACCCCAGCAAACCACAAACTCCCTCACATTGGGATGCAAACCAAAAGCGAAAAATATCTTTTGCAAACTTTCCCAAAATTCCCCAAACCACTGAACTCCCTCTAAATTTCATGCAAAACAATAGGGAAAAAATTAAAATTTAAAACAAAATAACATAGTTTGGGGGTCCTTTTGTCCGACCCGGGGTTTTGTGGGATTTTAGGGTAGCTATTTTATTGATTTTTGTGGGTGTTTCAAACTTGGGGCTTGGAGACCTTGCAGTTTTTAAAAGGGGTGTGTGTACTGTTTGTTTTGTATATAGTCAATTTTCTTTTATGTGTTAGTAGTGTAAAATAAGTGTTTATGATAATGAGGTTAGTAAAGTAGTTTAAATTTTAAACGTTTTTCCCTTTTGTTTCGCTGGATTTCGTGGGGAATTAAAAAGGGGTTTACGTTATCTTTATATATAGTCATTGCTTTGATGTGTTCTAGTGTCCATTATAGTTGTTATAATTAAAACGGAGGGTTAAAATTTTGGGGGAGTTGGGGTTTTAAAGGGGGGTTTTTTTTCTTGTTTCAGGTGGGGACGTGGCAGCCCCAGGTATTTCGTGGAGGGTGGGTGATACAGTTCCCCTTGGGTGACTGTGCTGGTTTTGATTTACCCTCAAACCACCCACCACACGCACCCACCCATACAAGCCCGCACATAAAAATACAAGGGCCCCACACACCATGCACCCCCACACAGGACAGAGGTAACCCCGCCCCCGCCCTCTTCCTTATTTCAATTCTTCGTGTGGGGAGGCCCTAAAGGGACTCGTCTTTTAAGGTGCAAAATCTTGCCCCCCCTTTCTGGGTTTTCTATTTTTTGTGCCATAAGAAGGGGAAAAACACACCCTTTTTAAATTTTTTTTCCCCCCCCCCCTACCAAAAGTGGGTCATTTTGGTAATTAAATTGCCCCCCCCCCCCCCAAAAAGGGTTCATTTTAAAGGGGAATTTGCCCTTTTCCCCCTTTTAAAACAAAAGTTGTGGTAATGGGGGACTTCTCCTCCCTAAAACCACAGTGGTTTGGGACAGTCGTGGTAACTTTCCCCCCTACTTTGGGAATTTGGGTTTTTAGACGGTGGGTTTTATTATTTCCCAGTCAATTCCCGGAATTTTTAAAAGGAATTTGGGTTTTTCAGACTTAAAATTTGATTCATACCTTTATAGACTGTAGTTGAGATTCCCCAGTATAAAAATATCTAAAATTTCTTTACTTCTATGATACTTTTTTAAAATTTTACTTCAAATATATAACCCATTTCCTTAAATTTTGCGTTGACTCCCCCTTCCGAATTTAGTATCTTTATCTGACAAAAGATTTTCATAGCCATTGTTCTAAATGACCTTCACTTTTCCCCATAAATCTGACTTTGTTTTTACCCGTAAAAGCCCCTTTTAACTGGGGGACGATAGGGCCCCTTTCCCCTTTCCGAGTTTTTTTCAATTTTGCAGAAGTTTTGCAATTTTCCCCTCTTTATATGGGTTAAAAAAAAAAAAAAAAAAAAAAAAATACAGTACTGTAAAAAACTAAACCCTGTAGTTTCCCTAGTAAACCGATAAAGGAGGGTTTTTAACTAAAATTTGGGGGATCATCCATTTAACTGGGGTTCCTTAATTATAATTCACTCTAATAAGTATTTAACAACTTCCTTAAATTTTACTCACTTGGCCTTTAAATTCTGCAAATATTTCCCTTCTCTACCTTGACTTGACCTCCTGCGCATATCTCTATACAGCGTCCATAATTTCCCTAACCAGGGGGGATACCCCTGAGTGCCTCCAGGCCAAATCCCCTAGTCACTCCTCAGCGTGTCATGGTTAAAAAAAAAAACTTTTTGCCTTCAATTAATCAATATTTATGCCAGTTGTTTATTATAGGGATACTTATTTTCGTTTCTGAGCTACAAGATCAAGAACCAATTTTCTAGTAAAATGGAACAATTTCATAGCATTCAATAATCTTTTTGTTGTGACTCATTCGAGAGTGTCTTTAGCAACTCCATATTTTCCTGCTTTAATTTCCCTCTGTTAGCTTATTCCTAGATGATGACTTCAATATTGGTTATTTTATTATGATTGTTGGGAAATTTTTAGAATAAAAGTCGTAGAACTACACATATTTATTCTTAAGTATTGAATATTATTATGTTCTTTTGCCTGTGGGTCACTTAATTTAAGGATTATTAGATTTTAATAGATGATCTTGGTAATTTTTATAATTGAAAAATCAATAAAGTCCTTGATTTGCATGTGGATTTGTTGCCACTATAATTTCATAATGATTATTTTACTAAGTAAATAATTGGGGAACTATTTATTTAGTGATGACTTGTTCCCTTGGGTCTTTCTAGATCATATTAATAGTTAATTAAGATGGATTGATAATTTATTAGATAAATTATATGTAATCATTTCATATAGATTGAGTTTTAAATCAATTATTGGGGTATTTAATATTTCAGTGGGTTGAGTGACGTGGCCGGGGGGCTCCTTAAAAAAAGGTGTCCTCCCTTTAAAGAAGATGCCTGCCTTAAAGAAAGTGTCTCTGCCTAAGAAAAAACTCCCTTGAGTCTTACTCCTTTGGAAAGCAAAGAAGTGCGTAATTTTTGGCACTCGCTCTTGTTAGAGTTTGATTTAGTAAACCCTTTTACGTAGTGACCACACCAACCCTTGACTAACGGCCTAGTCATTGCATCGTTTAATAAGCTTGTATAGTTTATTTTTGTTTCCTGTCATTTCATGTCAAACACTTCTACTGCCGTCAACTGAGTTCACTTAAAAAAAAATTTAGATTACTTTCCCTTTATGAACGCATTGAATCCCTTTTCCGTTACGACACAGTTGCTTTAACTGGCCTTTTTTTCCCACTTGACCTGACCTTCTGTGTTGAAAGGTCCGCAAGGCTCCAAATATTTAGTTTCATTCGTTTTTTTTTTTTTTTTATTAAATTTTTCTTTAAAGGTTTATCATTCCCCGGGTTTTAAAGCTGTTATGTTATTTTGACTCGAGCCTTTATAAGTAAATATTTATTGAGGTCAAGCTGGTATGACATAACACAAAATCTTTATTGAAGTAAAATTTGGTAAGTCTATTACGTCACAAAAAATTTACTTTTATCTTGCCTGCATGTTACAGGATTTGGTGTTGAAAGTTAATAAAGGTAGCTTAGGGTCAATTTATAGTTTAAATCATTTTATTTATTTCATGTAATCTATTTGAGGTGAAGGGGTACATGAGGGTGTGTTTAGGCAAGGCGTTAGTATGCACGAAAGCTGCTTTTGTCATGTCAGGAAGTGTTCATAGTTTCATGGAAAGTCATGTTTATTATTGGTCAGTAAATCTTTAAATGAGAAAAGTTGGTGAGTTTTGTTTAGGCAAGAGTGTAAGTGTTTGCAGTAAAGGCTTTTGATGCGGAGTGCAAGCTGTCTTTTGCCTCAAGTTTTATTTTTGAGGGCTTTTTTCATGTTGATTTTTCAGTTTGTCTGCAGACTTATACCAAAAAGAGTCGGGAAACCCCGGGTATGTTTGGCAGTGCTCACTGAATGTAAGTGGTAATGGTTTTATTGTAAGCTATCGACTGCGGAAAAGCCCTGGTGAATGCTCCATGCAAGCTAAGTAGGTTGTAATGGTTTTTGTAACTTATGACAGACTGGCGTGGACAGACCCTGGGTGATGACTCGGCAGTAAATACAGCTAAGGTAAGGTTGTAATGGTTTTTTGTAGACTATGACAGACTGGCGTGGACAAGACCCTGGGTGAATGACTCGGCAGTGCTACAAGCTGAAGGGTAAGGTTGTAATGGTTTATTGTAGAGCTTATGATATAGTTAGCTGGTATTTTTGTTTGGTTTCTTTGGCTCAAATATATGAATGTTAGTTCCTAATTTGATTGAAGTTTTACTTTCAACAACACTAATAGTGGCCACTGCACTAATGTCCCAGGTGGCCATATATTACGAATGTTAGATCACTACAACTTGTGTGTGCCACTGAAGAGGCATGCACAGTGTTTTATTATGTACCTGTCTTAGTGCCCCTACAAGTCTGTAGTGATGCTAATGCTCAAATATATGGCGCCTGGCGACATTAGTGGATGGCAACTATAGTGTTGGTGGGCGGGAGAATGTAGGAATTACTTAATGGTAATAAAAATTTCCACTATACTTCATAAAATTATAAATTTAGATGCCGTGTACAGTGCTAGTCAAAAATTGTATACTTTCAAATGAGTGTGCATTTTTTGTTTAAAAGTCAATTGGTTCTTGAAGGGAAGTATTACCGTGAGAATAATGGGGAACCTCACCGTGTAGGGAGGGAATAAGGAAGGTGAAATGGCATGAAGAAAGAGGTAATGCAAAGAAGAGGAGGAAGGAAAAGGCAGTGGTGGTTAGAATTCATATACACGAGTCTTTCGACTTCCATAGGGGTACTTTTTTAAAGATATATGATATTTATTGATCTTTAATGTTTTGTATGACTTCTGGGCGTTATTTTGTTCCTGTTATTCTGATGCCCATAAAAGACCATCACGTGAGCTATTACACATCATTTGGGGTTAAAGGAGGCTGGCAAGAGCTTCAAATCTTTTTTCTAGAATTTTGGGATCTTTAAGGAGCTTGGATATGCATTTTGGGTGGGGATGAAGGTGGCCCGTAGGTAGTGTTAAGTAACAGGAACACCACGTTTAGGGCTCACGGCCTCTTGTAGCTTTCTATGTTCTTTCGTATGTTCTTAAGAAATGTTTGTCTTCACTCACTGTTCCTTTCTGGTGGTGTTTTCTAGACCTAACTAACTTGATCTAACTAACAGAAAAGTGGCTGCACAAGTAAGGGTATGAAAGGGTAGGTAAATGGAATAGGATAAGGATGGATAAAATAGGGGGAGGTATATACAAAGATGGGGGTTGATAAGATGAAGGAGGTAGTGAGTTTGAAAATAATGATTGAAAATAGGTTAAATTCAAAGTCATGATCAGGACGCAAAAACGTTCTTACGGACACCCCCTGAAAATCTCGGGGTTATTTGCTTCAAGTTTTATGATGTTATCAGTAAGTTTGATTGTTTTCCTTGGGCGCCTCGGCTAATCCTTGGCAGCTGGTATTTTCCCTACGCTTATTAAGGTAGCTACTTGAAAACAGAAGTTTCAAGATACAGACAGTAACTTGAAGATTTCTTTGAGAGATCGACCAGCTTCCTTCCTCTGCTTATTTGTGCCCTGATGTTGTAGGAGATATCATAACAACAGGGAGGAAAAAAGTACCTAAGAAACACAGAACACTTGAGATCAGATATCTAACACAAAAATGCTTTATAAGAACATAAGGAAGCTACAAGAGGCTGAGAGACCTACACGAGTAGTTCCTGTTACTTAACACTACCTACATCCACCTTTCATCCCCATCCATGCAATTATCCAGCCTCCTTTGAAAACGCCCCTGCTGACTACATACTTGACAGCGAGTCCATTCCAATAACTTCTGTGGCACCTCTCAAGACTCTGGTTCAAGTGTTGACCAGCGCTGCCTTCCTTCTCCAAGGATATCCTCACCAAAAGGGTTTACGTTATTCTGAGTGAAATACTTTGAATACAAGAGCATCACTATTCTAGTCTGATAATACACACTGCATTTGGGGTTCCCATTATTTTTGACGGGATTGGACAAAAGAATCTTATGAAGTCTTGCACCTTTGACTGCATCTCTTTTATTTGTAAGAACCTTTAAGATATAGAAAAATCATATACGTATTTGATGTCTATTTGAGCTGAAGGAAGACTGTTTTTAGGGCAGCATAACTTTTAGTAATGATTTAAATATTGTAAGAATTAGTTTTCAAATTCTAGTTTTATGGTACTTTTTTTACTTTTTTTTCTTCTAAATTTAATCATTGTTTCAAGACTTTTTGTAAGATAATATATATAGAGATAGATAGATAGATGAGGGTATATGATGGGTGGGCTGCATGCCGAATGCCCTGGCTGGGATTCCAACCCGGGCCCGTCTATCTTGTAACTCGGTGCAAACCGGCCACTACACCATGGAGGCACATGGCTTGATTGTGACTTTTAAAATAGAAAAATTGGAAACCTTTGACTGGCTATCGCTTTCCATGTGTATTTAGCTAGTTGTTTAAAATACGGAAAACAGCTTATGCTCGTACTGTCCCGTCTCTCCCTTTAAAGTCCTGAATACTTTCTTGCATTAATCACTTTTGCATCAAGGTTGTTCCAGGCTTCTAGGGTTCTATAAAGGGAAGCTGTATTTTTTTATGTCCCTCTTTTGCATGTTGTCCTTTTCCAATTTCTTCTCATGACCTCTTGTACTTCTGTCGTCCCACACAAACAGATCTCATCAATTTTTTCCAGCCCCTTGATGCTCTATACACTGCTATAAATCTCCCCTTTCTCTTCTTTTCTCAAGAATTGGGACTTGTCTTGAAGGTCTTTCCTCATATGTTAAATCTCTCAGGTTGGAGCCATTTTTTGTGGCTGCTCTTTGTATTCTCTCAATCTTCCTTTATCCTTCTTTTATGTGGGGACCCAATCACTGCCGCATATTCCAACCTTGGTCGAATCAAAGATTTTATCAATTTCTTAATCATCTCTTCTCCAGAATTTGAATGCCATTCTTATATTCCTCAGCAACGGTATGTATCTCCTGTGATCTTGTTTATATGCTTCTCATTGACAAATTAATCCTCCCCAGATCTTTTTCGACCTTTGTTTTGATTATCCCTTCATTTCCATCGAATACTTTCCTCGTCCCCTTTTGTACTGCCTCTTTTTGCCTGTGGGAGAGTGGTTGTCAGTCATGAAATGTAGGGGAGCAAATGGCGGCTAGTTGGGAA
>JACEEZ010022348.1:0-41140 GCA_016584305.1 Chionoecetes opilio | reverse complement strand
AAAAAATTTTTTTTTTTTGGCCCTTTTATGCATGCTGCTATAGTTGGGTTTGGGTGAAGAAGGACTCGACATCATAAAGCGTTTAACCCCTCTGGCGTTTGGGTCTTGAGTAGTCGAGAAACCTGAGCGTTTGAAGGCTTGTAGGCATTGGGGGGTGTATGGAGTCAAAATAGCACACAGCTTCTTTGCGAGGTGGTACGTCGGCGTCGGTATTTGGGATATTATAGGACGAAGTTTATTGCCCGGCTTGTGTGTCTTGATATTGCCGTAGCAGTAACCCATGCCGTATTCACCAGAGAGCTTTCCAAATTTGCTGGTGGTGCTGGCAGAATTGTTCTTAGTTATCAATTTGTAGATTTTTAACTTGAGTGCTTCCGTGGGGTCTTTATTGATCTTTGCCATCAGGAGAGCGGACAAAGCTGCTACGTACGTTATCATAAACACCTCCGAATACCTCAACAAGTTCGACGACATCCTCAGCGACACTACGAAGTTCACAAAGATCAATAAAACTCCACGGAAGCACTCAAGTTAAAAATCAACAAAATGTAATATGTACATATATATAATATATATATATATATATATATATATATATATATATATATATATATATATATATATATATATATATATATATATATATATATATATATATATATATATATATATAATATATATATATATATATATATATATACACATATATATCACTGACATACATAAGGGTGGGCAATTTTTATATTTTCTTTTTTATTATTTTTATTTTACATCGTACACCCTCTCATTTGAAGAGGCTTGGCGAATGAAATATTCAGTAAAACTTTTAGTGCAATCCAGTAACAGGAATTGCTCTCCCACAAAGGTTCTTTTTCCCAACGATAAATAATTCATAGAGTCAATGCGTACTCAGCACTGCAAGGGTAAATAACGCATTGTATGTGACAAGCGACAATCAACCACACAGGCTGGTTTGGAGGCTGACTTCACACGCAGCATGAGTCAACATCTTGACATTGCACATGCTGACTGGGAACGTCGAACAGGGATTCCAGAAGACCAACAGTTTCTCATTGACCAGCGTGGCCCTTGAAAGATGTCAATGACGACGGAAGACATGGCCTACAGACATGCTGCTGCCAACTACCAAAAGCGCAAGCAGGCGGAGGAGCGTCGTCGTCAGCTACATAAAGCAGAGTCTACTCCAACGACTGCTCCTGTAGTTATCTCTTCTGATGACTCTTCAGCCGATGATTCTGCTAGTGAACCCTCAACGGTTTATATGATGATTCATATAAACCGTACCGCCATGCAAACATCACAACTCCAAAACGTCCGTTATCTGAGCCTAGTCAGCCACTCCCCAAGCGGTGCATCCTTGACGACCCACTGTTCAATGCAGCATTGGACAGAACTAGGACCTCGACACGCCAGGCAATGATGATCGTTACGCCTGCTCTTGCTGTAGCAGGGATTGATGTGAGTCAGTTATCTCTGTCGCGGACCTCTCTGATGGATGCTCGCAAAGCGTCACGTGAAATACTTGCAGCAAACGTACGACAAAACTTCCAACCAACAGTTCCACTTGTTTCCCACTTTGATGGAAAAGTGCTGCCACATCTGGATGGGACAAAACGTGACTGTCTGCCAATCGTCGTATCGGGTTAGGATATTGAGAAATTGCTTGGCATCCCCATGATGCCAGTGGGAACTGGAGCCCTGATGGGTGAGAAGGTGGTCGAGTTTGTGCGTGAGTGGGCAGGTGTAGAGGAGCATCTGGCAGGTCTGTGCTTTGACACTACAGCAGCTAATACTGGTATTCACACAGGAGCAATCACCATTGTTCAGCAGTCAACTTAATCGGCGGCTGCTCTTTCGTGCATGCCGACACCATATGCTCGAGATCTGCGCCGCTGCCGTATTCGATGCGTTCTTCACATCAAAGGGACCTAGAATTGAGCTGTTTGGTCGACTGAAATCTCAATGGCATTTCATTGACAAATCAATATTTGATCCTCTTGATAGTGACGAAGGTGGTGATGGTTGTCTGGATTCATCAGAGAAAACCTGGCTTGCATCTCGCCAAGCTGTTGTAATAAGCAATCTGCGACAGCATCTGGATGATGTCCAACCCCGTGAAAACTACAAAGAGTTTGTGCAACTCACACTTCAGTTACTAGGAGAAAAATCGGATGTGGGCACCGACTATTCTGCACCTGGGGCTTATCACAGAGCACGGTGGATGGCAAAGGGCATCTATTGCTTCAAAATATTTGGACTTCGCCATCAGATTGTGCTCAACAAGCATGAGATGAGTTCATTAAGGCGAATCTGTTTGTTCGTTGCTACGGTCTATGCGAGTTTCTGGTTTGCAGCGCCTCTAACGACAGCTGCTCTTCCAAATGACTTGTTGATGCTACAACTGATCGAGAAATTCACTTCTGTTGACAAGAAAATAGCAGGTATCGCTGAAAAGAAAATGAGACTGCACTTGTGGTATCTCAGTGAAGATCTTGCTGCACTGCCTTTGCTCAGTGACGATATCAGTGATGCAGACAAGGAAGCCATTGTCAGTGCTCTGCAGAAGGAACCACTCCCAGGAGACCTTCGCCGGCTTGCTCCAAATCGGATTATACTGTTCAGGAACCTTTCGATTGCGCAGTTTGTCACGCGGCGCTCTCTCAACCTCTTTCAATCGCTTCGTCTGCCACAAGAGGTCCTGTCTGTAAAAGTAAAACACGTGGATTGAACGTGCTGACTACAATGCGCACGCAAAACCATTCGTGCACTGAAGGTTGTCAACGACTGTACAGAACGTGCAGTCAGATTGGCTACTGACTTCAACGAAGTCCTCACTAAGAGTGACGAGCAGCGCCAGCTTCTCTACCAGGTCCGTCGAGCACCATCGGAAGCTTCTACCGACAAGTGCCACAAAGGAACAACTGATCCAAACCCACAACAACTGACATTACAGCTACAGGGCATTTGTCTGGTGACTTAAAACTAAATATAATGTTTTAGCGAAGTAACTAAAAGCTACAAATGGCATAATAATTCACTGAAATCCAGTCGCGTGTTGCTATTTGAAGATGTTGTGTGGGAGACCACTTTCTTTAATTAAGTTGTCCTGAAATTTTTACTGACTCATTTTTTCATCAAACCGCAGTAAATGAGAGGGTGTGCAATAAAAAAAAAAAAAAAATTGGGCCACCCTAATATACATATATAATATATACATACATAGATGACAGTAGAACTGGATGTGACACTCCGCAACTACGCGCGCTGGACGCTGCAGTACTGGCCCCATGGTCAGCTCCTGGCCCATTCACTTGCTGCATATGACTATCATATAGACTGGTTTATCAGTATATATGATATACTGTAATCTTCGTAAATGTTTGTTTCTATAATATTATCAAAAAAAAAACTGTAAAACACGCTAAAAAAATGCCATTACGAGACTCTGAAGAATTATGCATGAACTTCACATGCAAATATTCAAATATTCACTTCAACTCTTCGCCATTTAAAACTGTGATAGTCAACTTTGATCGTGAAGGGTATCAATTATAAAAGCGCAATTTTATTACCTTTCCTTTGATGTATTTCGTTTCGTATAAATGAATTAGAACCATGCATAAATTAGCGTTAACAAAATAAATAAAATCATCAATCGGGTAATTTTCCCGATTGATGATTTTTATTTATTTACTTTTATATTATTTTCTGATAAACAATTAGCACCTGTTAAATTAGCGTAACAAATAATAACCATCAATCGGGAAACCCGATTGATGATTTTATTTATTATTTAACGCAAATTTATGCATGGTTCTAATTAATTTATAGAAAACGAAAATCAATGAAAGCAAATGAAATTACGCTTTTATTGACCCTCATGATAAAATTTGACGCGGCAAGTTTTAATAGCGAAGAGTTGCAGTGAATATTAAGTTCTTGCATATTTCTTCACCGCGTAATGGCATTCTTTAGCGGTTTTACTGTTTTTTTTTTGATAATATTATAGAACAAACATTACGAAGTTTACAGTATATCATTATACTGATAAACATCTATAGATAGTCAAAAAAGCAGCAAGGATGGCCAGCAGATGACCTTTGGGCCAGTACTGCAGCGTTCAGCGCGCGTAAGTAGGGATTTCACATCCAGCTTACTTTTTATCCTGATATATAATATATATAATATATATTATATATATATATATATATATATATATAATATATATAATATACTATTATATATATATAATATAATATTAGGGTGTCCAAGAAACCGACGTGTATCGGACACACTCCAGCACATGTTGCCCTTGTTCCTGTCTTGAAAAATTCAATCAGAAAAATTTCAGTTCCTTCTTCGCTTTTATGTCGCGCATTTCTTTTCAGTTTTATTCTCGGCGTTAGAGAGGAGGAGTTGTCGCGTGTGTGCGTTGTCGCGTGGGGTGTCTTTGCGTCGGTTGTTTCTCACTACTTTCTATTCCCAATTTATCTTAGTTTTGTGAAACTTAGTCGTTTTAAGTGTGGGGCTGCCGTATCCCTGTATTTTCCATCACTATAATAAGTAGCAAATGCTATGCATGTATTTATCGATGTAAAATAAAAAAAACTGTATTCTGGTCTCTTGTGTTCCCAAGGTCTAACGTGATGCGTGTGAAAGACGATCTACGACGTGTATGGTATGGAGAATCCCAACATCGTCATTCCCGGGGAATGGGTCTTCCCGTCGAGAGATCCAGAAGGGGGTTCTTTTGCTGCGCAGCTTCTACACGTGAGAAGGTTTTGGAAAGTTGCCGACGTGCGAACATTCCGACGTCGGATGTGTCGTGGGTGAAGAAGAAGATCCTCAAACGGGACGAGGAGTAGGCCCACCTTGGCGAAATCCAAGTCAGGGAAGACAGAGACGAAGAAATAAAGAGATGCATTTTCAGAACAGCCTCGAAGACATGTTCAAACATCGAGCATTCCAAGGCAATGGAAGCGAAGATCCCGAGGAAGACAAGGGGCGTTCTTGGAGGCTCAGAGGGAGGACCGGAAAGAGCTGCTCGATGGCTGCGTGGACGAGAAGCTGAAGCGAGCGAACGAGGAGAAGCGACATAAGAGACAAGGGATGGAGGAGAGAAGAAGAAGGACGCGGCTGCTTCGTCATCCACTCTTGATCGTGACGTGGCTTTGGAGTCTTCTACTACATCCTCATCGTCCAACGAAGAAACCGAGGACGACGACTTTAAAGCTCCGACACCAGCTAAATGTTTCACGCCGTCGACCTCCTAAGGAGAATAAGCTCACCAAGGAGCTGACCCTTGTTTGGGAGCGCGACAATTTTGTCCATCCGTGCTGCGACATCCCCCCTACGCCACTGCCGCTGCTGCAATGAGCTCGGCCACGACATCGAACATATCACTGTGTCCGTTCGTCGATCCACCGGGCCAGAGTCAAGAACCGCGAAGAGATTGCCATGTCTCTCTCCTTCAAGCCCCGAAATCCCTTTGGTCCTGCATTGGACGGCAAGTTTTTTACCCAGTTTTAGCGGACGGAAGGGCCCTTGGAGGAGAGGGTGGCCGTCTTGGTGTCTGGGAAGGATACGGAGGAAATTCTGGCTTTCCTGTGTCCTGCAGACGGGACAGGACAAGCTGTTGCGGAAACCCTCTTGAAGCTGGTGCGGGAAAGCGCTTGGAGGGCAACATCATTGGAATGGCATTCGACACGACAGCGACCAACACGGGGATGGTTCAAGGAGGTGTATCAGGATTGAGCGTGCCTGGAGAAGCCCCCCGATGTGGTTGGCATGCCGCCACCACATCCTGGAAGTTGTTCTGAAGGATGTCTTCGAGGCTTTCATGGGTCCATCATCTGGCCCTAACATTGCCCTTTCAAGAGGCTCCAGAATCGTTGGCCTTTTCGTTGACCAGAGCCACCACAGCCTCTGACACCGACCGCTCTGTCATCCGACGAAGAAGCTCACCGCCCTGAGATGCTCGGTCACTTGAAACGTCTGCTTGACTGGGAAATCATTCACGCGAAGACTACAAAGAGATCATCCCGCTCAGCGTGGCCTACCTCGGAGGAGGAGTCCCCACATCCTTCCGTGCTCCTGGTGCCCTTTCCACATGGCCAGATTAATGGCCAAGGCCATCTAAAGGGCCGTGAAGATCATGCTCTTCCATGACCAGCTGGATATGAGCAGGCGGGAGTTGGCGGGGATCCGTCGAGTTGCGTTCTTTGTGACCATGGTCTACGCGAAATACTGGAATGAGGCAATGATTCCGTCCTACGCAGCTAAGAACGACCTGGACTTCATCACTGACGTGAAGAGGATCTGCGACGATGGGGTTGCGTCGGTCGCGGAACGTGCCATGTGGGGCCATCTCTGGTACCTTTCCGAGAACCTGATCGGACTGGCCATCTTCGATGACCCGCATCAGCCCGGGGCAGAAGCGGAGATGGTAGAGGGGATGAAGCGTCCTTCGACGACCAAGAATCCACGGCAAACCTCGAGACGAAGACACCAATCAATCTTAACAGGCCGCTTTCCGCCTTCTGCTCAGTGCGGTCGATGCAGGTCTTGAAAAGTCTACTAGGAGGTCAGCAACCGACCTTCCTTGAGCTGAGTTCTGAAACATGGAACACGGATTCGTGTTTCAAGTGCGCGAAGAAGCGGGCTGGGGGTCCTGAAGGTCACGAACGACCTCGCAGAAAAGAAGGAAATAGCCTCATTCAACGCTTCCTCAGCAACCGGACGAAGGACGAACGGCAAACCCAGTTCCTCTTGAAGCTTGACCGCCTCCACACGAAAGCTGTCCCTAAAAAAAACGAAGGCGGAAATCAAGAAGAAGGTGTTGGAGTAGGAATAAATTACTAAATAAACATAACAGATATTTCACATTCGTTTCCCTGTACCTAGGCTCTTCTGAAACCGAATAGAGTGATCAGAATGCAGATAATGGTCGAATCCCTTAGAGGAGCTATCAAAAAAGTTCGTTTTGCGCGACCATTAAATATTGCCCAATTTTTTACGAAAATTTTTTGGAATCACTTTTTATTTGACAAGGAACCAGAGCAGCATGTGCTTTGGACTTGATATATATATATATATATATATATATATAATATATATATATATATTATATATATAATAATATATATATATATATATACAATACCCGCAAAGAAATCGGACCTATCCCATAAAAAATCACTGTCTAGCGGTCCGAATTCTACAGCGTATCCCGCCCTATGGTTTGAGGTAGAGTTGGCTGGCGATTTAGTAATCTCCGGCGGGTTAGTGGGGGGAGGTGTTTGGAACTCACGGCATGCCGACCCAGACGCAAGGGGAGACGTTTAATTGTGCTTTGGTATTCTCTGGGGCCCGAAATTTTTCCCACTTTTTTGAGAATACGAGAGAGAGAGAAGAGAGAAGAAGGAGAGAGAGAAGAGAGAAGGAGTTATATACGGCAGGAAATTTTTTCTGAGACAGATATCGTTTAAAGTGATAGCTAGTTCAACGTTTTTAATCTTTTTAAAGATTTTTCTCTTTGTCCTTAAGAGTGTCTTATTTCTCTTTTGTAATGAACTTTTATGACTACGTAGCGACGCCTAGCTTGATCAATTTTTGCTGTATCGCGATTCGGGTCCTAAGAACCCTTCTTCAGCAGCATGTGAGATGTTTCTCCTCAGTTGTAGAGATGAGCATGAATTTAGGCTGTGGAGTGAAGCGCTATTTATTGATTAAGTCTGGCTGCCGCGCATTCTAGTGGCGGGCGCTGATTGGTAGATAGTTTTCTGCTTCTCGTTGATTTTTGTCTCCGTGAGTGGGCGACGCTTATGGGTTGTTGACTCCTCGCTTTGTTTCGCTGTGAGTAAGCTGTTCTTAGCCTTTTGTTCCTTTACATGCTTGGTAGAACTTGAGGGTCGTTTGCCTGTACGTTAACTTGGGATTGATGTCTTTATGTATAGTGCCTTCTAGAATTGAGTCGCCGCCATCCTGCACACATGTCCGACCAATTCTGTATTTTCTCTTTTCAACAATGTTTTGTGATGATATGCCAATGTTTTTTCCAAATAGGTGACTTTTTTGGACCTCCGAAAGTTTAGGTGGGCATTAGACCGTCGAGACAGCTCGTTTGTCTCTTTGTCGATGTATGATGAGGGGAGGACTTTCATAGGTTCCTCTTTTTTGCAAGTGATCCTATATACGACATGGGACTTCTTTGTTTTGTCCTCCTTCGTCAGGGCTTGGGGCTGTACGGAGAAGGAAGTTGCTGTGTTCTGTTTTTTGTAAATAAATTTGTAGTTTATTCTCTTTTATTCTTCTTGTCTGCAGGTTTTCACATTACGGTTTGACGATTATGTGATATTATTCTTTCTTCTTCCTGGGGTGAGCGGTGGAGAGAAGCCCGTAGAAAATATTTGTCCTGACTCTTTTTTGTGTCTCTTTAGGGTTGTACCCCGTTTCTCCATAATTTTCTTATTCATGACGTTGATGTCTCTCTCGCTGAAGCCGTTGTTGATGAGAGACGTGATGGATAGCTCCATTTCTTTGTGCATAGTTTGCCAGTAACTGCAGTGTGTGGAGCTCTTCTGATATAAAGCACCGATTGTGGATCTTTATCATCTCTGCGGGCATCGCTTTCTCCGTTGAGCAGTGTCCGGGTGTTCGTTGGCTTTACGTAGTAGACGTTTGTATGAATCATTCTTCTTCTGCGTTTGTAGCAAGGAAGTCCAAGAACGGCATTGATTTGGTCTGAGCTCTTTCTATGGTGAAGGTGCGTGCTCTGAGTATCTTGTAGGCGAGCTTCAGCGGTTCTGCTTCGTAGTGACTTTACGTTTTTTGATAAAGATGTTATCGATGTAGCGGCAATATATTTCGGCTTGCTTATTTTCTTGAATACTTCTCTACGGCACCTGAGACGTTTGCCAGCAATACTCCGAAAGGGATCCCATAGCGACGCCGTCTTATTGTTGATATTTGTTCCCTCGCGGATAGTACAAAGGTGTTTCCTTTAGAGCAGCATTCGAGAGAGTCCACGTAGTACAGTTTTCCGGGACGTCAAGCGGGGGATGGATCATTGTTATACACTGGTCGATGATATGAGTTTATTGTAACGCTCACGGTACTTTTGTGAATAGGACTCGACCTCAAGCGAAGCGGATTGCACCTCTGGCGTTGTGGGGTCTTGAGTATGTCGAAAAACTCTGATGCCTGATTGAAAGGGCTGTAGGCATGGGTGTGTATGGAGCCTAATTGCACACAGTTTCTTTGCGGAGTGGTCGGTCGGCGCGGTATTTGGGATATTATAGGACGAAGTTATTTGCCCGCTTGTGTATCTTGATATTGCCGTAGTAGTAACCCAGGCCGTATCACCAGAGAGCTTTCCCAAATTGTATGGATAGTGCTGCAGAGTTGTTCTTAGTGGATCAATTTGTGATTTTTTAACTTGAGTGCTTACTGTGGGGTCGTTATTCATCTTTGTTGAACGTTCGTAGTGGTCGCTGAGGATGTCGTCGATCTTGTTGAGTATTCGGCGGTGTATTAATATATATATAATATCTATATATATATATATATATTATATATAATATAGATAGATACTACTACTGTTGCTACTACTGGCCTGTTGAGAGATGGCTACGGTTGTGTTTGGTCTCCCATGGCTCCCGGTACCATAACACCAACAGTTATTCGGCTTCTGAACTTTGCAAGGTCCAGAAGGTTTTGAGAATTGCAGGTTCTTGGTATCAGAGACCATATAGCTCCCACCGCTGGAACATGGTCTAGTAAATGCCGGGGGTAGCTAAGGAATCGACCACATCCTCGTAGTACTCGTTTGGAGGATCCTCCAGACCTGCAGGGTTTTACCACGTGCTAAGTTCTTTGGAACAGATCACAGCTTGTTGTTGCCTACACTTAAGCTTATGTCAAGTCCCAGAAGATCTCAAGAAGGTAACCATACTGTGTTTTCATCTTGAAAACTGAAGACTTGACATGTTGCTCAGGAGCATGCGGTGGCGTCCTCAAATCGGGGGTTTGATGTGCTCGAGTGCGCTCGGGGATCCTGTAGACTGTGGATACTTCAAACGTGAACTCTACAGGCTGCCAAGGATTGTATGGGGAGCGCCCGAGGTCAAAGGCGTGGTTTTGTCCTCGACGGAGACGCTGGAGAAAATCGAGGAGAGTCGCGCTGCCAAGTCTGGCTGGGACCGGGTACAGCACAGGGGCTCTGTCACGGCGGACTAAACCCTCCTGAGAAGACAAGGAGAGGTATGTCAGGATCTCGCTGAGGATGTCGAGGGTCATTGAACTGGCTAATGACCTTTTCCGACCCGCCTACGAGCCCTGAAGAAGCTCCTTTCGCATTCCTTCCTTCTCGGGCGAGTGCTATTCGAACAGCATGGGCGCTCGTGTACGGACATGGATGGGCAGATGGCTCGTTGGGCTGATACTTTGGGCAGTTGTTCACGTGGACCCTCCAACTGAGCATCTTCCACACCACGGTTTACAGGGCTGGAATGCCGATCCTCCCATTGACGAAACCGCACTCCTCTCTTGACGAAGTCAGAGGCTGTAGCAAAGTTGAAGGGTGGAAGGCAGACTTGGTGTTTGTAATACTCAGTGCGGAGCTCCTCACAAGCTGGGGGTGAGGCCTGATTCGCGCTGGTTGCATGCTGTGCCTGACTGCCGTGTGGGCAATCAGGTACCATTCCTCCTGACTGGAAAGGGGTGCTGGTCGTTCCCTATCTGAAGGGAAATGGGGGACCGTCCCGGACTGCAACAATTACCGCGGTATTACACAGCTCAGCGTACCATGCAGGTGCTTGCCCATCTATTGCTGACACGAATTCGCAGTCATCTGGTGAAGCATCAGAGACCTCAGCAGTTCCTGGGTTCACGCCTGGTAATTCAACAACGGACCGTATCCTAGCGCTTCGTGTCCTGGTGAACGCCGACGTGAGTTTTCGACAGGGTATGCTTGCAGCCTATTTTGATCTCAAGAAGGCGGTTTGACTCAGTGCATCGTGAGTCACTCTGGGTCTGCTGGCTTGCGACTTCGAGGGAGTCCCTTCAAGGACTATTGTTTTGATAACTGGTCTGTATTCTGGGACTGAGAGTGCTGTGCATTGTTGGGGCAGGTTATCCAGTCTTCTTTTCCTGTGAATACAGGAGTGAGGCAGGGGTGCGTCTTGCCCATCACTTTTCAACGCTTGGTTATGGCCTGGGTATTGGACAAAGGTTGTAGATCAAAGGATTGTTGGAGCATCCGTCGGCACACCAAGATCCTGATCTTGTTTTTGCCGAGATAGCGTAATCTTGCTGAGGTCGCTGGAGGTCCTGGTGATGGGCTCTCGAGGCGCTGCACGAGGAGGCAAAGCCTTTGGGACTTGAGGTCTCCTGGCTCAAGACCAGGTCCAGGATATTTGGGAGACTTACTAGATGAGCAGTACAGTCTGTTCATGCGTGTGGCGGAGGACATTGAGATTTGGGAAAGTCTTACAATACCCTGGTAAGCGCAGTCCATAATGACGGCGGGTCACGTCAAGAAGTCTTACGACGGATTGGCATTAGCCCACTGTTGTTTATGGACTCGCTCAGCTGAGTATTTGGCGTTGTCGGTACCTGTGCAGGGGAAAAGTCCGGATCTTCAAGTCGCTTGTGATCCCTATCTTACTCTATGGTTGTGAAATGGACACTAAATAGTGACTTGAAGAGACGAATCACTGCCTTGGTAATCAGGTGTCTCGCAGAATCATGGGGTATCGCTGGATGATTACGTGTCAAATCCTCGATTGCACCGTGAACTGAGAGCTGCATAGTCCCGTCAGCGCCAACTTCGGCTATATGGGCCCATGTGGCACGCTACCCTGAAACCGATCCTTCCCCTCGGGTTTATCTTAAGAGACAATTCCGGCGTGGAAGAGGCCAAGGGGGCTCCCGCAAAACCACCCCCATGCTCGTGGCTGGGGCAAAGTTTTGATCTTTTCTTGCTCGGAGAGCTGCTTGGTATGTGGAAAGGAGCCTGCATGGGTGTATACTCGCGCGTGTGACCGCCCGGGAGTGGCGTCGTACGGTGGGCGAGGGCGACGCGCCGCCCCGGCGTAATGCCCCCAATGAATTGATTGATTGATATATATATATTATATCTATATATAGATATATTATATATCTATATATATATATAATATATATAAATAATATTCTATATATGAGATATATAATATATTATTAGTAATATTTATATTGAGTATATTGCTCGATTTCTTTGTGTACGAGTTGCACCTACTACAGTGTGTAAGATCTCTTCTGATATAAGCGCCGATGTCGAGTCCTTATTCGCTTTAGGCTTTCACTTTCTCCGTTGAGGAAGTGTCTGGGGTTCGTTGCTTCACGTTATACATTTGTGTTGAGAGATTCGTTCTTGTTGCTTTAACGAGGACGAACCCAGAACGGCATTCGTTTGTCTGAGCTGCTTCTATGTGAAGGTGAGGCCTGAAGTATCTTGTAGCAGAAGATTCTGCTGTTCTGCTTTGTAGTGACCTCTTCGGTTTTTGATGAAATTCCATCGATGTAGCGGCCAATAATCTGTCGGACTTGTTTATTTTCTTAACTACCTCTTCTTCTTTGCAGCCATGCGAAGTTTCCCATCAAAACCCCTCGGTCGCGCCCATGGCGACACCGTATGTCTGCCGGTAATTTGCTCCCTCGGGGAGAGGTTTCACCTCGAGAGAGGAGCATCTTTTCACTCTTCCCCGCTGGAACAAGTACCGGCAGACAGACGATGTCGTTGAAGGCCGCAGCGATATAAGGACTCGACATCGCGCTTATATACTAACTCTTAACACACTGTATACTGGCAGGGGCAACTCATGTCACAAAGAAATCGAGCTATCTACTCAAGTCCTCATTAACAACGCTTCAGTGCAAGACACATCAACCGTCAACCAGAAAATTATGGGAGAGCTGGAGGATCCTTAACGCACAGAAAAGAGCCGGACATAACTTTATTTTAGCGGCTTTCTCTCCACCGCTTACCAGGAAATGAATGGGGAATATAATCACAAATCGTCACCTTAATGTGAAAGCATACAGAACCAGAAGAAGATAAAAAACTACAGATAATACATGAACAGAAACCAACACCTCCTTCTCCGAAACACCCAAGACCAGACGAAAGTAGACAACCCAAAAGTCCCATGTCGTATATAGGATCACGTGAAACGAGGAACTTTTGAAAGTCCTCCCCTCCCTCCTACTCGGCATGACGACAACGAACTGTCTCGACGTCCTTACTTGCCACTTATGCTTCCAGGGACCAAAAAGTCACCTACTAGAAACACACGGCATCACCATCACAAGAACATTTTTTAGTAGAACAATACAGAAATGGTCGGACATGTGCGCAGATGTAACGGTGACTTCCAGTTTAAGAAGCACTTTACTTACATAAAATTATCAATCCCAAGCATACGAACAAGCATACGACTTACAAGCTATCGCAAGCATGAAAGAAAAGGGTAGGCGGCTCCAACCCCCCAGAGACGCAAAAGCAGAGGAGGATTGAAGTCCAGCCACCAATAGAATCGTCCGCTCAAACCAACGCGAGGCAAATATCTTCTCCTTAAGTAGGCGCTCTCTCTCACACTGCACCCAATTAGCTCACCTCTACATCTGAGAGAAAAACATCTCTCCCCGCTTATGAAGAAGGGTCCAGAACCCGAAATCGAGATCAGCAAAATGACCAGCTAACGGCAATTCATAAACTTATCCCTAAAGAGAATAGACATTCTTAAGACAAAGGGAAATATATTTTAACAAACGATATATATATATAGATCTATATATAGTTATATAATATATATATATTATATTATTATATATATATTAATATATATATAATATATTATATATATATATATATCTTATATATATCTATTATATATAATATATATCTATATATCTATTATTTTATGTATGTATTTTTTTTTGTTTTTTTTACGTCACCGGGGAACCGGCCAAGGGCCCGTTCCCAAGGGACAGTAAGAGAATGAGTGAGGGTTTACAAGTGACAGTAAGAGAATAAATAAAAACAAAGGGGTAGGTCATTTAGTTCGTAGGTGTCCTTGTTACTCTTCTTTAGTCATAGGAAATGGAAAAATAAAACAGGAAAGACGTTCCAGAGTTTACCCATAAAAGGATGAAAGAGTAAGATACTGATTAACTCTTGCATTAGGAATTGGACGAATAGGGATGGGAATGAGTAGAAAGTCTTGTGCCGCGAGCCGCGGGAGTGGGGGAGGCATGCATTAGCAAGTTCAGAGAAGCATTGAGCATGAAAATACCAGTAAGGAAGCGAGCAAGAGAATCAACATTATAGGCGTGATTTAAGATTGAAGACAGTCCAGTCAGAGGAAGGAGTTGATGAGACGAAAAGCTTTTGACTCAACCCTGTTTAGGAGTACTGTATGAGTGGATCCTCCCAAACATTTAGGACATACGCCATAACATGGGCGGATAAGGCCCCTGTATAGAACCAAGCAATTGGGAGGGGAGACAAAAAGGACGCAGAACGCCACAGCACACCTAACACTTAGAAACTGTTTTAGCAAGAGATGAGATGTGAGATTTCTAGTTCATATTTTTAGTAAAGGATAGTCCTAGATGTTCATTTGTAGAAAAGGAGACAGTTGAGTGCATTAAAGAGAAGAGATGTTTATCTGTAGGTTTTGGTCGAGTAGATAGGTGAAGAAATTGGATTTTTTTTGAGGCATTGAACAAAACAGGGTTTGCTTTGCCCCAATCACAAAATATAGAAAGCTCATAAGTTTAGGCGCTCGGTGGCCTCTCTCCGTGATCACTTAAGTTCCCTGTTGAGTTTGTAAGTCCGTAATAAACGACGTTGAAAATGCAGGGTAGAATCATCGGTGGATAGGGTTTTGAGTTGACTTAGATCATTAATGAATAATATAAAGACGTGGGTGAGTAGGACAGAAACCCTGGGGACACACTATTGATAGATTTAGCGAGAACAATGTCCGTCATAAGTATGCTGCAATAGACCGGTTTTAAAGGAACTTAAAATGAGGTACAGAGAGAAGATAGAAACCGAATGAGGGTAGTTGGAATTAAAGATTTGTGCCATACTCTATCAAAAGCTTTTGATATGTCAAGGCAAAAGCAAAATTTCACGCGAAACCCCTAAAGGAGGATGACCAAGATTCAATTTTGTTGTAGGAAGCTAGAAGATCGCCGAGTAGATCTCCCTTTAACGGAAACCGTACTGACGATCGAGATAGAAAGATTGTGTCAATAATGCTTAAGAATCTTCCTTATTAAGTATAGTTATTCAAAAACTTTAGTGAAGACAAGGAAGTCAAAGCTATAGGACGGTAAGTTTGAAGGATTACGAACGGTCCACCCTTCTTGGGACAGGTTGGTGTGGCAAACTTCCAGCAAGAAGGAAGGTGAGAAGTAAATGACATAGACGAAAAGGTTCTGACCCAGGCAAGGTGCAAGCACAGAACACAGTTATTGAGAACATTAGAAGGTAGCTCCGCGGACCGTAAGCCTTCCGAGGATCTAGCCAGAAAGGCAAAAGAAAACATCATTCCGAAGGATCTAAGACAGGCCTAATAAAGTCAGAGGGTGGAGGAGAAGGAGGAACAAGCCCTTCATCGCCAGAGTGGAATTTTAGCAAATGTTTTTGAGCGAAGAGTTCACTTTAGATGTAGATGAGACAGCTGTGGAGCGCCTCTGGGTGGCATAGGAGGGAAAGATGACGAGAAAATTGTTAAGATGTTATTAGCTAGATGCCAGAATTCACGAGAGGGATTTGATTCAGAAAGATTTTGCATTTTCTATGAATTGAAAGAGTTTTTGGGTAAGCTGAAGTAAAGATTGGCATGATTACGTGCAGAAATATAAAGGGCAATGAGTTTCGAGATGGATGCTTACGGTACCGTTTGTGAGCCACTCTCTATCTCGGACCAGCAATGAACAAGCAGAGTTAAAACCAAGGTTGACGGGCTTTAGGATTAGAGAAAGTATTGGAATGTCGCCTCATGCCAGAGACTATGAATCGTTATTCGCTCTGCACAAGAGAGATGGTTCTTTTGACATGGAAGCGTTAATCAATTCCATGGAAAAGCAGATTAGTACTGCCTTAGGTCTTCCCACTTCGACTGAGTTTGAAGTGCCCAGAAGCACCTCCGCTTAGGTGGGTCCCGAGAACGGGTACCGGAACGTATAGGACAGGTTCAGAAATAAGATTGTGATCGAGGAACCCACGGAGAGAATAGTTTCACTAGAGTAAGCAGAAGGGTTAATAGTTTAGGAAAGATACACATATATAAATATATTTATAAACTAATATATTTATATATGTGTATCTTTCTCCTACTATTAACCCTTCATGCTTTACTCTTGAAACTATTCTCTCCGTTGGGTTCCTCCGATCACAAATCTTTATTTCTGTAACCTTCCTATCGTTCCGGTACCGTCTCGGACCCCCTAAGCGGTAGGTGCTTCTGGCACTTCACTCGCTAAGTGGGAAGCCTACGGCAGTACTACTCTGATATTTGCCATGGATTGATTACTGCTTCCATGTCAAAGACCATCTCTTTGTGTCAGAGCGCATAACTGATTTCAATAGTCTCTGGCATGGGAGGCGTCATTCCACATACTTTCTCTAATCCTAAAGCCGTCAACTTGGTTTTCACTCTGCTTTGTTTCCATGCTGTCCGAGATAAGAGGTGCTCACAAACGGTAACCGTAGCATCCTCTCCTGAAACTCATGCCCTTTATATTTCCCTGCACGTAATCATGCCAAATCTTTACTTCAGCTTACCAGAAAACTCTTTCATTACATGAGAAAATGTCAAATCTTTCTGATCAATTTCCGCTCGTGGGGAAAAATTTCTGGCAGCTAGCTAATAACATCTCTAACAATTTTTCTTCTTCATCTTTCCTCCTATGCTTCACCCAGATGGGCTCCACAGCTGTCTCATCTCTTTCTAAAGGCTGACTCTTCGCTCAAACATTTGCTAAAAATTCCACTCTGCTGATGTAGGGCTTGTTCTCCTTCTCCTCCACCCTCTTACTTTATTATGCCTGTCATTAAGATCCTCGGAAAGATTTTTTTCTTTGCCCTTTTCTGGCCTAGATCCTCGGAAGGCTTACGGTCCTGACGGAGTCCCTCACCTATTGTTCTCAAAAACTGTGCTTCGTGCTTTGCACCTTGCCTGGTCCAACTTTTCCGTCATGTCTATTTACTTCCACCTTTCCTTCTTGCTGGAAGTTTGCTCAATCCAACCTGTTCCACGAAGGGTGACCGTTTCTAATCCTTCAAACTACCGTCCATATAGCTTTGACTTCCTGTCTTTCTAAAGTTTTTGAATCTATACTTAATAAGAAGATTCTTAAGCATCTATCGCTCACAATCTTCATCTGCTCGTCATACGGTTTCCGTAAGGCGTCTACTGGCGATCTTTCTAGCTTTCCTAACTGAATCTTGGTTCATCCTCCTTTAGGGGTTTTTCGGTGAACTTTGCTGTGCCTTGACTATCAAAGCTTTTTGATAGAGTCTGGGCACAAAATCTTTATTTTCCAAACTACCCTCATTCGTTTTCTATCCTTCTCTCTGTACCTTCCTTTTAAGTTTCCTTTCAAACCGGTCTATGCACTACTGTAGACGACATTGTTCGTCTCCTAATCTATCAATAGTTGGTGTTCCCCAGGGTTCTGTCTATCACCCCTTTCTTATATTATTCATTAAGATCTAAGTCTACATCAAAACCCTATCCACCTGCTGATTCCTACCCTGCATTTTTCAAATCGTTTATTAGACGTCCAACTCACAGGCACTAAGTGATTCACGGCGAGATTCCACCGATCCCTACTTTCTGATCTTTCTAATTATTTCTGATTGGGGCAAAGCAACTTGTTTTGTTCATGCCTCAAAAACCCAATTTCCTTCACCTATCCTACTCGACAAAACCTACCAGATAACTATCTTCCTCTTCTTTAATGCACTCAACTGTCTCCTTCTTCTACATGAACATTATAGGACTATCCTTTACTAAAATGACTAGAATCTCACATCTCATCTCTTTCTAAAACAGCTTCTAAGTAAAAAAAAAAGTTTTTTGTTTTTTTAGGTGTGCTGTGCGTTCTGCGTCCTTTTTTTTTCTCCTCCCAATTGCTTGTTCTCTACAGGGCCTTATCCAGACCCATGTTATGGGAGTATGTACCTCACATGTTGGGGATGATCACTCATACAGCTCTCCTAAACAGGTTGAGGTCAAAAGCTTTTCGTCTCATCACTCCTCTCCGTGACTGACTGTCCCTTCAATTCTTTAAAATCACACGCCTAAATGTGCTTCTCTTGCTCTCTTCTACTGTTATTTTCATGCTCACTGCTCTTCTGAACTTGCTAAACTGCATGCATCCCCCACTCCCCGCGCGCTCGCTGCACAAGACTTTCTACTCATGTCCCATCCCTATTCTGTCCATTTTCCTAATGCAAGAGTTAATCAGTATCTTTTAGCTCTTTCATCCCTTTTACTGTAAACTCTGGAACATCTTTTCCTGTTTTTTATTTTTTCATTTCCTATGACTAAAGCAAGAGTACAAGACACCTCCCGGAATCTAAATTGACTCTGACCCCTTTGTTTTATTTTTATTCTCCTTACTGTCCCTTGTAAACCTCACTCATTCTTCTTACTGTCCCTTGGGAACTGTCCCTGGCCAGTTCCCTGTGCGTACAAAAAACAAAAAATACATACATAAATATATATATATATATCTATATTATATATATTATTATATATCTATATATATATATATATATATATTATATATATATATATATATGATCTACTATATATATATATAATATTATATATCTTATATATATAAGTATATATTATCTATATATCTGTTTGTTAAAAATTTTTCCTTTGTCTTAAGAATGTCTTAATTTCTCTTTAGTGATCAATGTTTATGACTTTGCCGTAGCTTGGTCATTTTGCTGTATCCGATTTCGGGTTCTGGACCCTTCTGTCATAAGCGTGGAGAGATTTTTTTCCTCCTCAGATGTAGAGGTGAGCATGATTTGTGTGCAGTGTGAGCCGCTACTTAAGGAGAATTATTGGCCTCGCGGTGAGCGGACGAATTCTCATTGGTGCGATGAATTCAACTCCTCCCTGCTTTGCGTCCTCCCTGTGGGTGGATTCGCTATCCCTTTTTTCTTTTCATGCTTGCATAGCTTTGTAAGTCGTATGCTTGGTTCGTTATTCTTGGGAATGGTATATTTATTAAGTAAAGTGCTTTCTAAAACTGAAGTCACCGTAATCTGCGCGACATGTCGACCTTTCGTATTTTCTACTAAATGGTTCTTGTGATGGTGATGCCTGTTTTTCTAGTTAGGTGACTTTTTTGGGCCCTGGAAGTTAAGTGGCAGTAGACGTCGAGACAGCTTCGTTGTCGTCATGCAGATGTAGGAGGAGGGTAGGACTTCAAAGTTTTCCTCGTTTGCACGTGATCCTATATACTACCTGGGACTTTTTGGGTTGTCTCCTTCGTCTGGCTTGGCGGTTTCGGAAGAAGGAGTTGTTGGTTTTCTTGTTCCTGTTATTTTCTGTAGTTTTTATTCTTCTCTCTGGTTCTGTAGCTTTCACATTAAGGCTGACGATTTGTGATATTATTCATTCATCGTCCTGGTAAGCGGTGGAGAGAAAGCCCGCTTAAATAAAGTTTGTCCTGGCTCTTTTTCTGTGGCGTTAGGATTCCTCCAGCTCTCCATAATTTTCTTGGTTGACGGTTGATGTGTCTTTCCTGAAGCCGTTGTTAAGGAGGACTTGAGTAGATATCTCGATTTCTTTCGTGCATGCTCGTTGCCCCTTCCAGTACTACAGTGTGTAAGAGTTCTTATATAAGGCCGATTGGTCGGTCTTATATCGCTTGCCGGCCTTCAACGACATCGTCTGTCTGCCGTACTTGTCCCTCGGGAGAGGTGAAAGATGCTCCTCCCTCGAGGGTGAAACTCTCCCCCGAGGGAGCAAATAACGGCCGACATACGGTGTCCCATGGCTCGCCCTTAGGGTTTTTGCTGTGTAAACTTCTCATGCTGCAAAGAGAGAGGTATTTAAGAAAATAAAACAAGTCCGACATATTTGCGCTACATCGATGACATTTTCATCAAAACGGAAGAGGTCACTACAAAGCAGACAGCAGAATCTCTGCCTACAAGATACTTCAGGCTCACCTTCCCATAGAAAGCAGCTCAGACAACGAATACCTTTCTGGACGTCCCTCGTACAAGCAACACGACGAATCTTTCAACACAAATGTTACGTTGAAGCCACGAACCCAAACACTTTCCTCAACGGATAAGTGAAGCCTACAGCGATATAAGGACTCGACTATCGCGCTTATATCAGAAGAGCTCTTACACACTGTAGTAACGTGGGCACCTCGTAAAAAAGAAATCCGAGCAATATACTCATAATATATATACTATCTATATTATCTATATATATATATATATATATATATATATATATATCATATATATATATATATATATATATATATATATATATAATATATATTATATATATATATCAATCACTCATCATATGGGGGGCATACGCCGGGGGGCGCGTCGCCTCGCCCACCCCTACGACGCCACTCCCGGGTCACCACGCGCGAGTTCCGCATGCAGCTCCTTTCCCATACCAATCAGCTCTCGACAAGAAACATCAACTTGCCCCACCAACGAGCCTTTGTGTGCGCCCCCTTGGCCTCTTCCACCCGGATTGTCTCTTACAGATACACCCGATGGGAAGGATCGGTTCAGGTAGCGTGCCACTGCCCATATAGCCGAAGTTGGCGCTGACGGACTATGCAGATTTCAGTCTCACGAGTGCAATCTGGCTGATTTGACACGTAATCATTCCGCAGCGTACCCCATGATTCTGCAAGACACTTAATTACAAAGGAATTGATTTCGTCTCTTTCAAGTCACTATTTGAGTGTCCATGTCCACAACCATAGAGTAGATAGGGATAACAAGCGACTTTGAAGATCCGATCTTTTCCTCAACTGCACAGTACTCGACAACGCCAAATACTCCCGCTGAGCGAGTCCATAACACCGTGGGCTTGCCAATCCGTCGTAATACTTCTTGACGTGACCCGCCGTCATTATGGACTGCGCCTACAGGGTATGTAATCTTTCCCATATCTCAATGTCCTCGCCACCACGCATGACAGACTGTACTGCTGTCATCTTTAAGTCTCCAAATACCTGGACCTGTCTTGAGCCAGGAGACTCAAGTCCCCAAAGGCTTTTGCCTCCTCGTGCAGCGCCTCGAGAGCCATCACCAGGACCTCCACGACTCAGCAAAGATTACTGCATCATCGCAAAAACACGATCATTCGATCTTGGTTGTTGCCGACGGATGCTCCACAATCACTTTTGGTGATCTACACACATTGTCCAAATACCCAGTCCATACAAGCGTTGAAAAGGATGGGGCAAGGACGCAGCCCTGCCTCCTCCTGTATTCACAGGAAAAGAAGCTGGATACACCTGCCCCACACTTCAAACAGCACTCTCATCCCGAATACAGACCATTTATCAAACCAATAGTCCCTTGCAGGAATCCCCGCAAGCCGCAGCCGATCCAATGACTCACGATGCACTGAGTCAAACGCCTTTCTTTCAGATCACATAGGCTGCAACATCCCCCTGTCCGAACTCACGTCGCGTTCCAAGGACCGAACCGCTAGGACTACGGTCCTTTTTTTGACTTACCAGGCTGACCCAGACTGCTGAGGTCCTTATGCATTCACCAATGACTGCGAATTCGGGTCAGAACAATAGATGGGCAAGCACCTTGCCTGGTACGCTGAGCTGTGTAATAAAACCGAGTAATGTTGCAGTCCTGAAGGTGTCCCCTTTCCCTTTCAGAATAGGGACGACCAGCCCCCTTTTCCAGTCAGGAGGAATGTACCTGATTTGCCACGGCAGTCAGGACAGCATGCAACCCGCGGATCATGGCCCTCACCCCAGCTTTGAGGGAGCCCTCACTGGAGGAGTATTACAAACACCAGGCTGCCTTTCCCCCTTCAACTTGCTACAGAGCTCTTCTGACTTCGTCAAGATAGGGTGGCGGTTTCCCTCTCAATGGGAGGATCGGAGCCCTCCCCACTGCCTGTACCAGTGGTGTGAGCTGCTCCAGTTGTAGTGTCCACCGTGAACAACTCTCAAGTACTCAGCCCAACGAGCCATCTGCCCATCCTCTCCGACCGCGACGCCCATCTGCTGTTCGAAATAGCACTCGCCCGAGAAGGAGAACTTGGAACGGAGCTTCTTCAGGGCTCGGTAGGCGGGTCGGAGGTTCATAGCTGTCAAATGACCCTCGACATCCTCGAGGAGACTCCTGACTACTCTTTCCTTGTCCTCTCCTCATGGATGGTTTCTAGTCCGGCGTGACAGAGCCCTGTGCTGGTCCCGTTTCCCAGCCAGCCTTGCCAGGCGCGACCTCTCCTCGATTTTCTCCAGCTCTCCGTCGGACAAAACCACGCCCTTGACCTCGGCGCTCCCCCTCACTCCTTGGCAGCCTGTAGAGTTCACGTTTGAAGGTATCCCACAGTTCTACAGATCCCCGAGAGCACCGAGCACATCAAACCGATTTGAGACTGCCACCGCATACTCATGAGCACATTGTCAAGTCCTTCAGTTTCTCAAGATGAAACCAGTTATGTTACCTCTTGAGATTCTTCTGGACCTGACATGAAGTTTTTTTAAAATAAGTGTAGCACAACAAGTCTGTGATCTTGTTCCAAAGAACTAGCACTCTGGTACCCTGCAGTTCTGCGGATCGCTACCAACGAGTCTAACGAAGGATGTGGTCCCGATCTCCTTAGCTACCCCCGGCATTACTATACCATGCCAGCGGTGGAGCTCTGGTCTCTGATACCAAGAACCTGCAATTCTCAACTTCTGGACCTTGGCAAAGTTTCAGAAGCAGATAACCTGTTGGTGTTTCTGGTACCGAGCCATGGGGACCACAACAAACTCGTACCATTCTCACAGTGCAGTAGTAGCAACAGTAGTAGTTAATAATATATATATTATCTATTATATTATATATATAATATATATATTATTATATATATAACACCTCCGAATACCTCACAAAGATCGACTACATCCTCAGCGCCACTACGAAGTCACAAAGATGAATAAAGACCCCACAGAAGCACTCAAGTTAAAATCACAAATTGATACCTAAGAACAACTCGACTCAGCACTACCATACAATTTGGAAAGCTCTCTGGTGAATACGGCATGGGTTACTACTACGGCACTATCCCATAATACACGAGCCGCGCATAAACTTCCGTCCTATAATATTCCCAATACCGACGCCGACGACCACCTCGGCAAAGAAACTGTGTGCAATTTAGGCTCCATAACACCCAATGCCTACAGCCTTCAATCAGCATCAGAGGTTTTTTCGACATACTCAAGACCCACAACGCCAGAGTTGCAATCGCTTCGCTTTGATGTCGATCCCCTCTTTCACCAACGTACCCGTTGACCGTACAATCCCCCTATATCATCGACCAAGTGTATAACAATGACTCCATCCCCACCTTGACGTCCCGGAAACTGTACTACGTGGACTTCTCGAATGCTGCTCTAAAGACACCTTGTACCTCCCCCGAGGAACAAATATCAACAATGATCGGCGTCGCGATGGTATCTCCCTTACGGATTGCTGGCAAACTTCTGCATGGGCTGCGTAGAAGAAGTATTCCAAGAAACTAGCAAGCCCGCATTATTTCCCGCTACTCGATAACTCTTTATCAAAACGAAAGTCACTACAAAGCAGAACAGCTGAAGCTCTGCCTAAAGATACTTAGGCCTCACCTTCACCATAGAAAGCATCTCATACAAATCATGCCGTTCTTGGCTTCCTTGTAACGCAGAAAGAAGAATCATTCATCACAAACGTCTACGTGAAGCCAACGAAACACCAGGAACACTGCTCAACGGATACAGCGAATGCCGCAGAGATATAAAGACTCCATCAATTCGGTGCTAATATCAGAAGAGCTCTCACCCACGGCGTACATGGCCACTAGCACAAAGAATTGACCATCCACTCAAGTCTCATCAACAACGGGCTTCAGCGAGAGAGACATCAACCGTCCAGACTAAAGAAATTATGGAGAACGGTACAACCCTCAATGCCAAAAAAGGTGCAGGACTAATTTATTTTCTACCGGCTTTCCTTCTCCACCGCTCACCAGAAGAAGAAGAATATATCACAAATCGTCAACCGTAATGTGAAACCTCAGACCAGAAGAATAAAAGAGATAAAACTACAATTTTATTACAAAACAAGAACACCATCAACTTCCTTCTCCGTAACAGCCCAATCTGACGAAAGGAGACAAAACCAAAGTCCCCATGTCGTATATAGATCACTTGCAAAGAGTGAAACTGTAGTCCGTCCCCTCATCATACATCGACAAGACGACAACGAAGCTGTCTCGTACTTCTTTACTTTTCCCGCTAACTTTCGGAGTCCCAAAAAGTCACCTATTTGGAAACATGGCATCATCTCACAAGACATTTTTGAAGAAATACAGGAATTGGTCGACATGTGTGCAGATTGTGCGGCGACTTCCCATTCTAGAAGCACTATACATAAAGACATCAATCCCAACTTAACGTACAGGCAAACGCCACAAGCCTCTACCAGCATGAAGGAACCAAGGCTAATAACAGCCTACTCACGAGACACAAAGCGAGGAGTCAACAACCAATAAGGCGTCGCCCACGCACGGAGACAAAATTCAACGAGAAGCAGAACCTATCTACCATCACCGCCGCCACGAGAATGCGCGGCAGCCATACTTAATCATAAATAGCGCTTCACTTCCACAGCTAAATCATGCTCTCTCTACAACTGGGAGAAAACCATCGTTCCACATGCTGGCTGAAGAGGGTTCTTAGACCCGAATTCGCGATACAGAACAAAAATGGACACGCTCTACGGGCGTAGTCAGAAAAGTTATTACAAACGAGAATAAACACTCTTAAAAGACAAAGATAAAATATCTTTCAAAAGATCAATACCGTTGAACTAGCTATCACTTTTAACGATATCTGTCTTCAGAAAAATTTCCTGCCCGTTATACTCTCTCTCTCTCTCTCTCTCTCTCTCTCTCTCTCTCTCTCTCTCTCTCCTCTCTCTCTCTCTCTCTCTATATATATATATATATATATATATATATATATATATATATAATAATATACGTATGTATCATAGCAACGCCGACCTACCCAAACTTAAAGTAATCGCCAGAGCATTGCTCATTCCTGTTTAATGCAGTCAAAAATTTGCAATGCAAAAAACAATATTTTTTTTTTCATCCAGTCCACCCGTTTTTAAATGATCCGCATTCACAATCTGTAAATCCCCGAGTTTCTCAAAACTCAACTGACGACCAGCAAAGACGACGGACCACGGCTTGGTGACGTCACGGCAGGAGCCTCCCTGCCCGGCCTTATACAAATTCACTTAAACCTCAGAAAAAAATATAGTACGTGAGAATTCTGGGTGTTTTCTGATATTTTTTTTTGCGATATGGATATACTTCCATCCTTTATGGGTGCAGCAAGAAAGCTGTGCCAAAGTTTATTGTATACTGGACTTGTGCTAACTCAGTTTTTGGGCTATTTTCATGAAGGCCGTAATGCAGCGATTTCCCGACATTTTCGAACATCACTCCGCATTTCCCTTCCTATGGTTTTTCAGTATAAATGCTATACCGTTATCTTTGTAATGTGTGTTTCTATAATATTTCAAACTAGAAAATCAAACAGTAAAATACACTAAGGAATTGCCTTATGAGAGAGTGAAGAAATATGCATGAACTTAATATTCACTTAACAGGGTAGGGTCACGTCTGCCCGCGGGCCGTATAAGGCCCGCAAACCATGTGGTCAGCCCTGCCAAGGCAACCACGACGAGACTCGAAATCCTAATAAATCTATGAGTTTATTTCTTTGCCATACCAACATAAATTTTATTAAGTGGCATGCCAACTTCTTATACGTACATTTTAAGGGACAAGCACGTACATTACGGACGGATATGAACACATAGATGACGAGACAGACACGTATAATTAACGTAAAGGTTTCTCGTCGGCCAAAAGAGCAGGCTGATTTTTTTAAGTTTGTAGTTTTGTAGGGCCCGCTAATAATGTCCGTGAACTTTTTTTTTTTATCCACACGCCTTGTAGTAAATGGTTCCCACCCTTTTACTTAACTCTTAGCCTTACATTTTTTGGGGTGAATTTTTTTTTACATGAAACATACCAATAGAAGCGGATGTTTATTACTTTCCATTGATAATATTTCGTTTACTCGTTTACTGATACATGAATTCGTACTATGCATAAATTAAGCGATAATTAAATAAATAAACTCATCATCGGGAAAAACTACCCGAAAGATGATGTGGGATTTTTTCATTTAACGCTAATTTTCTGTTTCTAATGAAATTTATCCGACAGCAAAGATACGATCAATGAAAGCTAATAAAAGTCCGCTTCTATTGATATGTTTCATGTAAAATGTTTAGCACAAATATTAAAATGGCAAAGAGTTTAACTGAAGTTCATGCATATTTCTTCAAAGAGTCTCATAAGGCATTCTTTAGCGTATTTTTTATAGTTTTTTATTGGATAATATTATCGAACAATCATTTACGAAGATACAGTGTATCCTTTATACTTTACACCATAGTCTACTGTATTCATGGAGGCAATTTGTTTTACTTTGCCGATCCGATTGATGACGTTTATTTTTGTTAGTTAACGCTACTTTATGCATTGTGGTAATTCATTTCTCAGAAAACGAAATATATCAATGGAAAGCATATTAAAATCCGCTTCTATTGATATGTTTTTCCTGTACAATGTTTTCTCGCATAATATGAAATGGCGAAGATTTAAGTGAATATTAAATAAAGTTCTGCATATTTCTTCACTCTCTATAATGGCATTTCTTTGTGCGCATTTTGTACTGTTTAGTTATTTGATAATATTATATACAAACATTTCGAAGATAGCAGTATATCATATTTATACTGATAAACCACAGGAAGGAATGGGAGTAATTTTCGAACATTTTTTACCTTGCCGATCGGCCTCCAACTGGTCGGGCTGGGTGGCGCGGGGCCGAGTAGCAAGTCCCAGTATCAAGTATCCTTTGGCTGTGCTTTTCCAGAGAGCTTAGCACCATTTTCCGACCTTTTAGGCAACGATATATGTTGTGGAGCGCCGGGGAGAGCGGGCGGTGTGAAGCAAATTGTATCGCTGAGCGCCCTCTCGTCCCGCCTCTCCCCGGCGCTCACAACATATATCGTGACCAAGGGGTCGGGAAATGGGTGCTAAACCTCTGGAAAGGCCACAGCTTTCTTTCTAGACCCTAAAGGATGCAGTATATGCGATATCGCCAAAAAAAAATCAAAACCGCCAATCTTCATATAATATATTTTTTTCTTTCTGAATTAGTGTATTTGTAGACCGCCGGCTGGGATGCGTTCTGTCCGTGACGCCCCCCCCCACACCCCCCCCACAGCAATTTAACCCACCACGGCTGGAATGAGCTGCTGTTTTTTCCCGCGCTTTTTAGAAAAGTTAGTTTTTAGGGAATAAGGCGTGGAATGAATATTTTTTTTTGTGGATAGGTATTTGGAATGAACATTCACTAATTATGCAAAAAAAAAGGATCTGGTCGACTACTTTAATATCAAATGTGATCAGAGTCTGATGATGTTAAGGCACTAAGCATGGCTACTTCAATTCTTTGAATATAACGATTACCGTCAGCTATTACGCCAATATATATATATATATAATATATATTATATATTGTATATATATATAGTTATAATTATATATTATATATATATTTATATATATATATATATTATATATATATATACATATATATATATATCTATATATATATATATATATATACTAGTAGTTGGAATAAAGGTTGGGTATATATATATATTATACATGTATAGATATTAATATATTATTTTATAATAGATTATGTATATGTATGATATATATGATATATATATATATATTTATAGTATATATATATATTATATATAATATTATATATGTATGTATATATATATTATATATATATATATTATATATATATATATATATATATATATATATATATTGATATTAGTATATATATATATATTATTATATATATATATATATATATCTATATCTATATATATTATATATTATATATATTATAATAATATAATATATATATATATAATATATATATATGAGTATATATATATATAGATCTATATATATATATATATATATATAATATATATTAATATTAGATGTGGGCACCGCCAACGAAATCCACTTCCCAGCAAACGCAATGTCTGCAAACCCCAATCCTTTTTACGTTCGCAACCCAACTCCGCAATCCGGATATATATATTTTATAATCATATATTCCGCAACCGCAATAACCAAAGAAATATCTATGTTAAGGCGTACGGTTTATTTTTAATATTTAATGCTCTTAGTAAAAATTTTAAGGGTAACCGGTGTCATGGAAAAAATATACTGTACTTTAAAAAAAATTACCAAGTGCTTATATTTTTTTAGAAAATATATTATTGCAATTCTATCATAAATATTTCAAGTTTTTATCGCATGACTGTCAAGATTCCTAGCTAAATTGCCTTTGAGTAAGGAACTTCCATCTGAACTGAAATCAGTAATCCTCGGTAAAATCTATATGTCTCACCTATCAAAAATATCCTCTTCGTCATCAGCTGGGTTGATGCCTCTGAGGTATTCCAAAGACAGCCTCTCGCTGAACTCGAAGAGCCGTATTGGTTTTAATTTCATGGCATCTGACGTTTCAGGGTAATAGGGCGACCACAGGCAACTTGAAAAAAGGGATGGATTGCTGTGGCCATCAAAGGTTATTTGATCAAAGAGGGGAGAGGAAACTGCCTTGAAACATTTTGGGTCCTCTACCACCTAAGGGTGATATCCTATCCATAGCACTTGGGTTCTCTTGCAAGGAGGTACTCCAACAAGGCCGGGGGTATTTGACTGGTTTAGCCTTCAATGCCTGCGAAGGCTGTCCCAGAGCATGAAATAGGACCTAGGACGCAGGACTCACCTGTCTTTCACTCAGTCGTTGTCTGGCGGGGAGGACAAACGTGTTCAGTGCCGCTCTTGTGTGTGTTGTGTGTCAGGAGTCAGGTCAGAGAGGTTTAGCATGACACAATCAATGCAGGAGGAGCTTAGCGTCGGTATGGTTAGTGGAGGCGACGTGGGTTGTTGGGGAGGCGACGGTGTTGTTGGTGGAGGTGGGGGATGGTTTGTGAGTGGAAGTGAGGGTGTGTGAGTGGAGGAGAGGGTGGAGTGAAGGCGTCTGAGTGAATACGAGAGTGTTAGAAGGAGAGAGAAGGTCCGAGGAATGAACTGCAATGAAGGGTGTTTGTGGCACTAAGTATATGCTTTGACGCAATTGAAGACCCTGAAAAGGTGCTTTGTAAGTGAAGTTGACAATGGAAAACGGTGGTGAAGAAGCAGGAGATACAGATACTATTCTCTTACGTGTGGAGGATGAGGTCCAGTTGAACATAAGAAACATAACATACGAAAATAAGGAAGCTACAAGGGGCGGAGGCCTACACGTTGTAGCTCCTGTGATTGATGGAGGGCACATGCGAGAGAGTACCTGTAGGGGTAACAGATTGGCGACGTGCCTGGGGGGGCTACAGGAGGGAAGAGTTCCTAGTAAGTCACAGGGAATGGGGGATGGAAGGGTGGGGGTTTTTGGAAAAACCATGGAGGAGCGCGCCCAGAGAGAAAAGTAAACAATGACCTTGTTGTGTGCCGAATTCATTTCAGGTACTCGCGGGACTGCAATCGGAAGTATAGATGTACTGGAAACAGGTAGACGATAAATCCTAACCCGCAGCTAAAATCTTGGTGTGTTGGGATATCAATTAGGCACCTATAGAGCATATTTTGTGACAGAGTCGGATGCCGTATTTAGTCGGTGAGTTACCCAGGGACGGGGATAGGTTATTAGTGATAAGATAATTGAGTGCATGGCAGACCAGGGAAAGAGGCGCCAGAGTCCTGAGGGAAACGATGTTGAGTGTGTAATGAGTGTAGAAATTGCTTTACTGATGTTCAAGAAGCTTGTAGGTAGGTTAGGGACAAGGGGTGGGGTCCCTGTGGTGTGTGGTGTCCCCCTTCCAAGACGCTATGTTGACGACTTGTGGTACTCCTAGGCTATTGCTCGAATTGCCGGCTGGCATTTATTGCAAAACTGCAAAGCAATGGTTGGGCCTTTGTCGACACTGGGTCATCTTTGCTCAGGCATAAAAAACCCTCTACCACCGATGGGGTTGTCACCTTTCGAGGAAAGGGTTTCAGATCTTGTCTGAATCCCTGTAAAGGGAGGTAGGTGCCACTGGCAGGTTTTTTTTTAAGATAGAGAACCGGGGATTAAACACTGGAGTCGGGTAAAGGTGACTTGCGGACGCTAGGAGGAGTTTCAGAAGGCAGGGAACTAAAGAGATTCGTAAAGAGAGAGAGGAGGTTTTGTTAAAGATAAGGGAAAATGGACAAAAGAAGCGGAGTTGCTTGAAGGTTTACTATACAACTGTAGGAGTAACTTAAGGCCGATATATTTCCTGAGAATGAATAAATAGTGTGGAGGAGTTGATATAATTAGCATTAACAGAAACATGGTTGGAAATAGTGGATATGGTCTGGAAAGGTATTTGATCCGGAGGTCGAGATATTCTAGTTAGGCTATTTCAAACGAGTAGGTTAGCGGTTGAAGTTGTGAGTTGCGCTTTATGCAAAGATACATTGCAATGTTGTGTTAATAATGTTATATAAACATTACAGCATATAGTCTATATGAGTAGAGGTAACGGATGGAACTTAAAAAAATGGTTTTTGTGTGTATGTATGGGCCTCCAACTCCAACTTTGTAAAGAGGATTCGCTCTTATATGGCCTGAAATAAACAAGCTTGCAGATATAATCTTTTATTGGCGTATAGAATTTTTAATCCTTAGGAAGATAAACTGGGATTTAATTTTTGAGGAGACAATGACCACAGAGGAATTGTTAAATATATTCAGGATCTTCCCTCTGGCAAACAATCAGGCAGCCTACTTAGGATATCTAATATACTATAGGAATAGCCGTGTGTCTGTCTGTCTGTCTGTTTGTTTTGGGTAGCCGAAAACTGGGAATGCAATTTTGATGAGAGTAGGCTCAAAAAATCGCAATCAATTCGTAGGTGGTAAGTGGCTTGGTCCCCATGTCGATTGATATGTTTTAGAGTGGGGTTTTGGGCTAATCCCACTTCGGCCCAGCAACTTTGCAAAGTAAATGTCGCGTTTTTCTCAAGTAGCACGATAGTGAGTGGGGCTCCCGACCACTTGATACTCCATTGATAAGTATCATGAACGCTGATTTTGCCCCCATAGGCATGATGTCCGACTGTCGGGATCGAGGTGTTCCAACCTTGCGATAAATAGAATGATAATATTTACTACTATAAAGAAATTTAATTCCTGTCATTTTTAATCAATGATTATTGTTGTCTATAACATAAATAAACTAATACTTGTATTTAGCAATAGCTGTTTTCAATAGTAGGAAGTGGGTACGGAAAAGATTTCACCAGTCTGAGGTTAGTTTTATTTGAGTTGTACCATGACAACGCCACGCTGCGTTCCAGCTGAACCTCCTCATCTCTCTCTCTCTCTCTCTCTCTCTCTCTCTCTCTCTCTCTCTCTCTCTCTCTCTCTCTCTCTCCTCTCTCTCTCTCTCTCTCCGTCCTTCATGATTACAATTAATTTGCCTTCTAGCTGATTTTAGTCAGTACTGTTTACCCATATTACTTATTATCATTTCGACATGGTAACTGCATAAATGTAACACGTACATTCAATCATAGTTAAAGTGCTGTTCACATTTATATCCCAGCGGGAATCCGAGCGGGTATTTGGTATTGTTTAGGGCTGCAAGGAATCCTTTGAGGAACCATGTATGAGCCTGGTGATGTCCTATGGCCTATTGCAATAAGGTCTCGTCGTGTGCCCTATAGGGTCCCGACATGAAATGCCGACTGCACGGGAGGTTTCAAGAACATCGTCACTTCACCCCCATCCCCCCTCGGGAAAAATCGTCGGGGCGGTCAACCCCTTACCGATGAGAATGATCGATTGAGGACCATATATTATCATACCGTTCCATTGAACATCACTAATCAACATATTCAATATGTGACCCATTCTGAGGAAGAATCAACGCTGGTTACTAAGCCAAAAGGTCAGCTAATTCGTCTTGTCAAGTTGCCGTGAAACTCAGACAAGCGGATGGATGTCCGCGCCACTATTGGCAGCGGGTGGGCGGATATAGGGCGGGTGGCGGGCGGGCGTGAATCATCCACCCTCATAACGATACGTGTCATCCACCTTACCTTGTCTTCCTGAAGAAGACTGATCACCTCACGCCTGTGAACGCATCATATAACATCACCAGGACTATATGGTTTCCTCAACGATCTTGCAGCCCTAAAACAACTCCTATACCCTCGGTGTACCCGCTGAGATGATACGTAAGAACAGCACTTTAATTATGGATTAAATGTATGTTGTTACTTTTCTGCAATTACCATTTCGAAATGATAATAATTAATATGGCCTCAACATTACTGACTAAATCATCTAGAAACGCAAATGAACGAACCATGAGGAGAGAGAGAAAGAGAGAAGGAGGAGGAAGAGGTTCAGCTGGAACCTTTCGGTGGCGTTGTCATGGTAATCAACTATCCAACCCCAGAACTTGTGAAATCTTTTCACACAGGGGGGGGAACCGTGCTTCTTTCTATTAAAAACAGCATTGGGCTCATTACAAGTATTAGTTTTTTTTTATGTTTTAGCAACAATAACTCATGTAGAATGACATGAATAAATTTCTTTATAGTAGGTAATAGTTCATTCTATTTATCGCACGGGTTGGTACACCTCGCTCCCGAACGTCGGTACATCATGCCGATGGTGGCCAAATCAGCCGTTCATGAAACTTATCAATGGAGTATCAGACGGTCGGGCGCCCCACTCCCTATCGTGTACTCGATGGAAAACGTCCATTTCCTGCAACTGGGCCTATGATGCATCACAAGCGTGGTGTTGATCAGTCTTCTTCAGGAAGACACATTGGTACAGTAGCATGACAACGTATCGTCTGAGGTGTGGATGACTCCGCCCCGCTAGATCGCCCGCCCGCTGTCAATAGGTGGCTGCGGACTCCACCCGCTTTGTCTTGAGTTCACGGCACTTGAACAAATGTTTGGCTGCCTTTTTGGCTATTAACAGCGTGATTCTTCCTCAGAAATGTGTCCACATATTGAATATGTTGATTAATAACTGTGCAATGGAGGAATTTGATTATATATGGTTCTCCATCGATATCTCATCGTTAGGGTCCCGCCCGACGATTTTTTCCCGAAGGGGGCACACGTGATGGGGGTGAAATGACGCTGTTCTTGAACTTGGTCAGTCGGGCATTCCACGCCGGGACCCTATAGGGACACGACGAGACCTTCTGGCAGCTGGCCCTAGGATATTGAATTAACAGAAGAAACTCTGCAGTAATGCCTTGACGAATTTGACTAAACTCCGTAACTAATAGACTTACCGTTTGTGTGTGTGTGTGTGTGTGTGTGTGTCGTGCGTTGTGTTGTTTGTGTGGTGTGCATGCGACTGGTGTGCTGTGTGCTGTGTGTGTGCGTGCGTGCGTGCGTACGTGCGTCGTGTGTATTCATCTAGTTGTCTAGTTGTATTTTACAGGGCCAGAGCACGCTCGTATGGCCCGTCTCCATATCAACATTTATTTCTCATCACTCCCTCGTGTTGGGCCGAAGCCACCACCCGGGAGGCGGGTCACAAACCCCCGGCTAACACCCGGTACCCATTCACTGCTTCGGGTGGACAGGGGCTCGGGTTTTAAGAGACCGCCGTCTGTGCTTCGCTCCGCCCGGGATCGAACCCGGGACTCTCGGTTGTGAGCCGAGTGTGCTAACCACTACATACGGAGTTCCCTGTGTGTGTGTGTGCGTGTGTGTGTGTGTGTGTGTTGTGTGTGTGTGTGTGTAGTGTGTGTGTGTGTGTGTGTGTGTGTGTGTGTGTGTGTGTGTGTGTGTGAGATAGTTGTGTGTTGTGTGCTTGCATGACAGGCGTGGGGGTTGGGTTGAGGGCAGGCGTTGGACTGGCGTAAGTACAGCTGTGGGGCTAGGCTGAGACAGGCGTGGGCTGGGTGAGGCAGGCGTGGAACTGGGGTGAGGCACGTGGGGCTGGGGTGTGCAGCCGTGGGCTGGGGTGAGACAGCGTGGCTGGGGTAAGCAGGCGTGGGCGGGTTGAGGCAGGCTACGGTGGTGGTAGGTGGGTCTACCCCGAAGGTACTTTTGACTAGCGGCACCGACAGCAACAACAACAATTGTAGTTTGCACTGACATTGTTGTCTATATATACTACTACACACAGCAATACATGGGTCCAAAGGGCCCACAAGCCACTTGTGAATATCCTATCTTTTATTTCGGACAAACAGGGAATATCTAAGTTACAGAGGGGAGGTTGAAGGTACATTGGGGAACACCGATCATTATGAAAGCAAATTTACTTAAAATGGCAAGTAGAAAATATATAAGTGTTAATAAGCAAAGAGTGTCTGACCTCAGAAAGGCCAATTTTGCAGGATTAAGAAGACCATGGAAGGGATTAACTCGTGGTGTAGGATGGATGGGAAGGAGTGGTCCCGAGGTCAGCGCGGTGACAAGTGGTAGTGATTCGGAGCGAATGAAGATTATACATTTTTTGTAAGGAATTTAATTGCCAGGACATAAACAAATATCCCTATAGGACGATAAGAATCAAGGTAGAATTACCGAATGGATACCACTAGTTTAAAACACAACATTGATGTAAAAATAACATGTAGTTTCAGGTCAAGGCATGGACAGGTGAGCAGAACAGTTAAACGTGTGCGAAGCGAGCATTGAAGAGATTACAATAGTAGCTACGACAAATTTATGAGATCAAGGTCGCTGGACAGGCAAGAATGACCCCTAAGTGGGGGGTTCTATCAGGTATATTAAAAGAAAGACAAGAGCATTAGTGGGGCCGTTAAGATTAGAGCAGGGTGAGGTCGTAACTACGGATGCGGCATATGTGTAATCATTTAATGATTATTTTTAAGTGTTTCTACTCAGGAGGATCCACGACGATACCTGGTATTAACAGATGTTTAATACAATGAATCGATGAGGAGAACCTCAAAAATATTGTGATACTTTGGAAATGGTAGAAAAGAGTATATATAAAATTACAGAAGTTTAAGTCGGCAGGACCAGATGAAGTTTATCCCCAGATATTAAAATAAAGCAAAAGGTGTTAGTGAGTCGTTGTGCACATTTTTTGGAATCGGTTGATATAGGCGAAGTGCCGTATAATGTGGGTGGATACAGGAAATGTAGTCCCATATTTAAGAAGGGTCACAGAGAATTAAAGTCAAATTATTGACCCGTTAGTCTAACGTCAGTGGAGGTAAGTATTAATATTTATTGCAAAAAACCTTAGAGAGCAATTAGGAAAAAGCATGGGTTTGGTCAATGGTTTCACAACATGAATTCACCAAGATTATTTCATTCCTCACCAGTTATTGAGTTTTTATATGAAAATCTATGATACCAGTCGATAATTGATAGTAGTATGATTAGAATATACCTGGACTTTAGTAGGCCGTTTTGACGAGGTACCACACGAGCGACTCTTTAAATAATGTTAAGGGCTCATGGAATAGAAGGGGAGGTTTCCTCTTTGGATCAGAGCTTGGCTAAGTGTAGCAACAAAGGGTTACAATTAATGGTTCTAATCTGAATGGGGGCAGGTGACAAGTGGAGTTCCACAGGGTCCTGTTTTTGGGTCACATTACTATTTTTGATTTCCATCAACGACTTGGATAGTGGGATTAGCAGTGATATCAGCATTTTTGGGGGGGGGGGGGGGGGGGGGGGGGGGGGGGGGGGGGGGGGGGGGGTGTGGGGGCGGGGAGGGGAGGGGGGGGGGGGGGGGGGGGGGGGGGGGGGGGGGGGGAGGGGGGGGGGGGGGGTGCTGATAGATACTGGGTAGCTGACTTCTTGATTACAGTCCTGATATAACTACTACAGGTAAACTTAGATACACTTTAATGAGTGGGGTAGAAGATTTGCAGATGGATTTTATATTTATAGTGCAGAGTTATGATGTTGGTAGAAAACCCTGGATATATCTCACATAGCCAATGTATCGCCTGAAAGATAGAAGGTGAAAAGATCTGGGAGTGAGGGCAAGCTCAGACTGCCGACCTAGGAACAATGTACTGAGGCTATAACAAGAGCTAATAGGGTGTTGGGATTCATTACCATAAGTGTTAAAAGTAGAAGTGCTGAGGTTATTCTAAAGCTTTATTTGGCTCTAGTCAGATCTCACCTAGACTATGCGGTTCAATTTTGGTCTTCATATTACAGGATGGATATAACCTTGTTAGAATCAGTGCAGAGAAGGATGACCAAAATTATTCATGGATGCGTAACTTTAGTTATGAGAAGAGATTGAAGCTATTAATTTACACTCACTCGAGAGACGCAGAGTAAGGGGTGATCTGATAGAAGTTTTGAATTGGATAAGGGAATAATAGAGGAGAGGGAGAGAACAGTTCTTACGGCTATTAACCAGGTAGAACAAGAAGTAATGGATTCAAGCTGGAAAAGCATAGTTTTTAAAAATGAAATAGAAAACACTGGTTCACAAATAGGGTGGTAAATGATTGGAATGGACTCAGTAAACAGGTAGTTAGTGCGTAGTCATTAGATAACTTTAAAGGGAGGCTGGATCATTCAGGGATTGGGATGAAAAAGGGGGATGTAGGTAATGTTAACTAACAGGAACTACCTCGTGTAGGTCTCACAGTCTCTTGTAGCTTCCTTATTTTCTTATGTTCTTATGTTCTTATTTTCATGTAGGCATTTCTCTCCATTTGGAGTTTATCGAGGCTGGGCACCACTGGCTCATCACAGTTAGGTACTCATTGATAATCCTTATCAACCTGGTTGAGCGTGGATATGCTATTTGCATGCATATCTCGTTGATATGGGCAGCTTGGTATCGAGTACCTCATGAAGTCCTCCATGGAGTCATAGAGGGAGTTCCAGCGTGTGAAGTTTTGGGGTCCTCAGCTTCCTGCACACCTCTCTTTTGATGTTGGCTAGCTGCGGTGGTTGGCTTTCGGTTCTGTTTGTGCCATAGTGCCTGCCTGGGTTTTCTCTTTCACCTAAGAATACACACAACAAACATTATGTGAAAAACTACGTTTATGATATAAAATATAAAATAATGATACAAACTACATGCAAAATTGACTTTGCACTCTACTGACAAATTGTTGGCAAATGGCCAACTTGGCCAACCAATGATTTTCTTCCTTAATTAATGCTGAAGTTGAAACCCCAGCACATCGTCCATAGCAGCAACCAGCCGGGCCTCGGCCACTGGTGGAGGGCGTTGTTTTGCCATAGTAATCATAGAACGTCAAAAACATCATGCGGCACAGAACAGACGGCACAACATTGTTTGCGCGGTACAGTACGAGGGATGGCAGTTCATTGCACCTCAGCCTAGCGATAAGGCAGGATGAAGGCTGTCGCCCCACCACCGTTGCGCACTAATTCACTCACAACACACTACTTACAAGTCATATTTAGCTCTACAATTGAGCCATAATCTCTGTTAGCAAATAACACTTGTCAATAGCACACGTAAGATACACCTACACACCTCTGTGTATGCTCGTTGTGTCTTAATCACTGGTTTATAGTTCTCTGATCGCCCTCACTCAGCTCATAATATGTACTCATTATATGCGAATGTGCCATGAAGATGATTGTTTAGTCAGCTTTTATAAACATCCTATGGATATTTCAAAACCTTGGATAGAAGCACACGATAATATAAGACATGACTGAGTCGGCGAGGAACGTGTGATGTCACAGATCAGCCCGCCACAGACAAATCATGTTTCTAGTATCTACTGACTTTAGTTATCAATTACCAAAGTTTAAAGTAACATCTAAAATATTTCAATGATATTATTACATCTCAAAGATAATGTTTATGTGAATTACAACCAAAAATGTAAAAAAAATACCATACTTGCAAAGCAAAGCAGGAAGAAGGGTGGGAGGTCGCGTAATTGCTCTGAGAATGCTCGCTAGCAGCGTTCCTTGGACAGTGCGCGTAGTCGTGCAGGAATCGTGTTCAAACTTGAGACTTTGCGGACATATTTGCGTTTCCGGAAGTGCTTCCGCAAGCACAAATCCGCAAACATTTACACTTCCGCAAATCCGCAAACAAAATCGGACTTCCGCAATTTGCGGAAGTTGCGGTTTGCGGAGGTATTTGCGGAAGTGCCTACCTCTGGTGTGTGTGTGTGTGTGTGTTTGTGTGTGTGTTTCTGTGTATGTTAGTGTGTGTGTGTGCCTACCTACCTGCTTACCTGCATGCATGCGCCTGAACCCTGTCCGAACCCTGTCCCTCCACATGTATCCTGCCTCGCTCGTCGCATTTCATTCAAAGCTCGTCCTTCGTGCGGGTGCAATATAGCTGACAGAACCCTTGTTGTGGAATGTAAACCACCAGTTTACACCTGCAATCATCTGTTAATTGGCGGCAACGAAACCTTGGAATAAGTCGACGGCTGCTGCTAACACGGTACTCACAATGCACGGTAAGGTTGAGGGTATCCTCGAGGGTTGAGAGATCAGCGTGGGTCTCCGCGAGGCATCGCAACATCCCGCCATCATCTTCCGGTTGAGGCGTGAAAATGAGGCTACTGGTGGTGACATTGCCTCCCCTGAGGTCTGTAGAGGCGGAGAGAGAATGTGTGTGTAGGAAAGGAGGTGCCTAGTACAGGGAAGAGAGGGGAAGGAAGGTATTGTTCACTGCTGAAAGAGGAAGTGTAGTTTTCAATGGTGAGGGGAAGAGAGGCTCGTGTACAACACGAATATAGGAGGGTGGATGAAGGAAGAGGTAGATATTTGATAGTATGCCGTTTTCTCTCTTGCTCTCTCTCTCGCTCTCTCTCTCCTCTCCCTCTATCTATATATCTTTCTCTCTCTCTCTCTCTCTCTCCGCTCTCTCTCTCTCTCTCTTCTCTTCTCTCTCTCTCTCTCCTCTCTCTCCTCTCTCTCTCTCTCTCTCTCTCTCTCTTTCGTAATGGGCCGTGACGGTGAGAACGTGATCTTCCCGCCTTCCTACCCGCTTGCGATATCCCTTTCTGCTTGACAACTCCAGCCAGTCGTTCAACTGCATTCCCTGACCTCCATGCAATCCTATTCATGAATTTAGTGTATACAAACCTTTCTCTACTGTTGATATTACTGCAGGGTATTTCAGATACTTTATCATCACTCATCCTTGCATTTATACTAACAGTGGCTGTTTCGAGGATGGTTGTGTGGCGTCTCATGGTGTGGTTGAGGTGACACTGTAGTCTTCTAACCTTCGCTGTGCTAGAGATTTCAACCTCCCTCCCGGTATTGTGTGTAGCAGACACTTGCCCGACTTAACTGTTTTATGTCAATGCACTGGTTACGTGAAAGGTATTGATACCTTGTTTACTGTATACCTGCATCGAACAGTTGACAATCGTGATATGTTTCAGTGATCGGTAAAAGTTGCCTTTCAGCTGATAAGGTACGTCTTCTCCAACATTCTTTGAGAGTATAATTGAGAGTCTAAACTTGCTTCGTGTGGAGATCGACCTACTTTTCTGCTTCTTACATATTGGAAATGATACACAAATCTGAGTATAGCATCTTAAGCCTATACTATCATGCATGAGTTGTGGATATTAAAATATCATGTGCGTTATATCATTAATTCTCCTTTGAACCTCCACCATCATCACCACCATATTTACGTCACCTTCCGACACATGGATTTAATGGGCTAATCTTTCGCATGATATTACATAATTATATATTTTTTTCTCTCATGTCGCTTTTGTGTTGGAGATTACACTTTGGATACTGGATGACGGAAGCAAATTTCCTCAAATTTCATTGTTATTTAAGTATTCCCTCACTATTAGTACCCTGCGCCCACAGGCCTTTGTGCTCTTGCGTCCCAGTCCCTGAGTTGTGTCATTAGCCCTATGCACTGTGTTTACCTTGTTCCTCGTTTCTGCAATCCTTTGTACTCCCGACTCTTTACCATGTACTGTGGTGTACCGTGGTCTGGTTTTGTGTTTTTGTCGTCAGCCACTTGTACGCTTTGTTTACAGATCCTTGTATTCCATATACTAGAGGCTATCTCAGTGTATCGAATTGAGGTATACTGTCCCCTTGTTTCACCGTGCTTACATCCGGTCCCACTCTGTTACGCTAGTATCCCCAGTCTCTCTCCGGTGACTTACCGCGTCGGTGGCGCTAAGGAGCCGTGTGTGTTGAGGTACCACGTGATGGTGGGTGGCGGACGGGACCCTTCACCTCGCACACTACGCGATACTCTCTGCCGGACATCAGCGGCTGTTCCGGCCCTGACACCTCAACAGACAGCGCTGGTACTGGGGGATTAAATGGTGGGAGGTATCCGCTGTATGGAGGTTAAGGCGATATTTGACCAAACACCTATATTAAGCGTTTGTGTTTGGGCTTGTGTGTGTGTATATATATATATATATATATATATATAAATGGTGTGTGTGTGTGTTGTGTGTGTGCGTGTGTGTGTATGTATTTACCTAGTTTGTATTCACCTAGTTATATTTTACAGGGTCTGAGCTACACGCGTATGGCCCCGTCTCCATATCTTCATTTTATCATTCATCCTTAGAGTTCATTGTTTGGCCGAAGCCACCACCCCGGAGGCGGGTCACAAACCCCGGTAACACCCGGCC
>JACEEZ010022346.1:0-37500 GCA_016584305.1 Chionoecetes opilio | reverse complement strand
AATTTCAATGCGAGACATCTGCGAAGTAAAATTTATTTTTTATTTTTGACATGGTCACAGCGATCAAAACTGTATGTATCAAACAAGTCGTAATACAAGATTTAAACCAGACAATACAATGATGAAACTCAGACACATTTCTTTTACACAGACAGACACACACACACCACCCCACACCCCACTAAAACTCACACTCGAAGACCCCACACTCACTCAGTCAGTCACTCACTCACTCACTCACGCGAATTTCAATTTCAATGCGAGACCGCTCTTTGCAGTCCGCGACCAGTTTTAATAGTTTGGTTGGTTCTCAGAACATGCGAGTCTCATATCACTACTCATTTCAAGTCGATTTCTCTTTTTTGGTTTCAGATCGAACATCACTGAAAACCCTGCTTTCACACAAGTACGTGTAGGAAACGGGAGAAACATCTGCGCTGCCTTGTTGCAAAGACGTGGATGGGTTTCCCTGCTGGTTGTAGCCAAAATTCGCTGAGGCTTTAGCTTTCGGAATTCTGCCTTGGCCACTGCTGATTCTCGGAGCATGAGCAGCTCCTCTGCCTCCTCCATTTCTTTCGTCCACGACCGTCCGAATGGGTCTTTTTTACCATGGGAGTAGGCCGGTTCGACGCCGTCGAAGTAAGCCTTGAACTCACTCGTGAGCCTTTCGAGATGCGCAGCGATGGACTCCTTCAAATATCAGGGAGGTCAAGTTGTTGCTGTTGCGCTTTCCATTGCGGATGCCTTCCTCCTGTCGAGGAGGAAGGCATCCAGCAATGGAAAGGCAGGCGACGTTCCCTCGGTGCAGTTTTCCGAATCCAGAGGGCAATTCGAGCCCCAATCCGGCGAGTTGTCCTTCACGTCCGATACAGAGCCTCACGGCTCTGGAGAGTGACATTTACCTCGTTCAAGGTGCCGAAAATGTCTGCCAAGTACGCCAGCTTCAATCAGAAACTCCGGGTTTTTGTGGGTTTTCGTGGCGATGATCTCCTCTGGTTTCCATCTCGCGAAGGAAGATCTCCACTCCGTGTGATTTTCAAAGACCCGGCCAGGAAACTTTCCCCGCGAGAGCCAGCGAAACCTGAGTGTGGTAGAGGAGGCTCGTAGGGCCCGACCCCAATTTCCTGTGCCATCAGATCGAAGAGCCGGTGGTCTTGGCGCGCCCTGGATGAAGTTGATGGAGCTGATCACGGAGCGAGCACAGACATCAACTCAGGAGGCATCGTTCCCAAGCGAGAGCGTAATCGGTGAAGAGAGCAGTGCGAATTGGAGATGTGAGGCCACTTACTCTTCACGCGGGTCACGAATCCGTCCGCACACCGATCATGGCTGGCGCTCCATCAGGCAAATGTGCTGGAAAATGCATCCACGGGCAGCCATTCTTCTCGAAAAAGTAATCAACAAGCTTCTTGACCCCCCTCCGCCGTCGTTGTGGTAGTCAGGAGCTCGCAGAAAAGGAACTCCTCCTTCACCTTCTTCTCCTTTCGTAGCGGACAAAGGCGATCAGCTGACTTTGGTTTGCTATGTCGGTAGACTCGTCGAGTTGAAGACTTGCCCGAAATGCACTGGCCCGGATCTCTTGGCAACACTTGGTTGCACAAAGTCGGCCGCCATGTCGTCAATCCTCCGCCGTACGGTGTTGTTGGGGGAGTGAGATCTTTGAGATCTTCCGCTTGGCCTTGTCTCCGAGAACATTGCGAACCATGATCTCCGCGCATGGCTGATGAGCTCTTCGCCGATCGTATGCGCCTTCTTCCTCTCCGCGATCTTCAGGGCAAACTTCGAAGTGGCTTGAAAACCCTAGCTTGGATTCGGGTTTGGGAAACCGTAAGTAGGCAGAGTACCTGCTTATCAAAGCGTTTCCTCTTGGCTTCAAGGTCTTCCTCGGTCAGCTCAATATTCGGGGTAGATTGCTCTGGTTTGGTGCGACAACTTCGCCGGTTTTTAGGGAGCAGTTTGGCCAACACAGTGGAGCAGTGGATGCATTGAGCCGGTCCAGTCCGTCCGCGAGAACTTGGTGAAGCCATACTGCTGGTAGGTTTCGTTCCACTTCCTCTTCTTGGACGTTGAAGCCATCTGCGAAGTACAATTATATTTTTTTTTTGACATGGTCACAGCGATCAAAACTGTATGTATCAAACAAGTCGTAATACAATGATTTAACTCAGACAATACAATGATGAAACTCAGACACACTCATTCACACAGACAGACACACACACACACACACACTCACTCACTCACACTCGAAGACACACACTCACTCAGTCAGTCACTCACCACACACACACACACACACACACACACACACACACCACACACACACACACACACACACCACACACTCACTCACTCACTCTCAGACACACATTCACACAGACAGACACACAACGGACCTGCACAGAGGACAGTGGAGAGGTTACTGAGAGCGGCAGTGCGAGAGGAAGCCTAGCTGGCTTGGGGGGCTCGCTTGAAAGTATCCTATCAGAAGCGTTCCCTCGAGAGTGACGTCATTTTTTTTCTCTATCTCTCACATTATTTTGATAAATAAGTCTTATTGGGAAGAAGGTCTCTTTTCTGAGAAGGTGAAAAAGGCTGTTATTTATTTTAAAAAAGACTCTGAGTTATAAATATATGCAGAAAATCTTGTTTTTTTTATATTTAAAGTTTTGGAAACGGACGAATGAGAGACGTTCCCCCGAATGACGTCATTGCCTTTCCCAGTTGTTTAAAAAAAAACACGAAGGACATTCTTTTTAAGGACAATTTTTGCATGTAATAAGGTCGAAAAGAATTATGCTATGTGATTTTAAAGATTTTTCTTATAAATCTTTCTCGTAAAAATAATTCATTTATGTTCGTGTTAATAAACTCGTTCAAAAAAATGTTTTTTTAAAAAGTCACTCAAGAAAAGTCTTGGTAAGCATTAAAGAAAAACGAAGGCAAGCGAGTTACTAGGTGATACTTGATTATTTTGAAAAAGAAATAGAGAAAAAAAAAATGATCATTACACGTGGACCCCCGGCCAGGCCTTCGTGGACCCTCAAGGGGTCCACTGGACCACTGTTGGGAACCACTGTATTAGACTGTTTGATTAGCGAGTTAGACCGTCGTTTTACCAAAGACTCAGCTGCGATTTTCTGTGGTATTTCAGCTCTCTGTCCTGGAGGACAGACACTCTTGTCTGAACAAAATTTGAAGGCCCTGGTTGTGAAACCTACCACCTGACCCAGTTGTACCCACTGCTTTACACGGCTACAAGCAACCATGCCTGCCGTCAGTTGCCCTGTGACTGGATGCGAGTTTACCACGGAAGACCTGGATGCAGCAATCGTGGTACAACTCCTACAGATGCACTCCACAGCAGAACACAGCACCCCACAAACGGTCAAGGTAGAGAAAGTCATGAGGCCCACAATATCATATGGCGGATCAGGTGAGGAATGGTCTAACTTTTTGACTCGATGGAAGGAGTATGTCTCGGCTACAAAGGTCACAGGACAGGAAAAGATCATACAACTGCTAGAATGCTGTGAAGATGGCTTACGTAGAGACCTAACCAGATCCGCTGTCACAAGTCTGGCAGAGGCAACAGAGGAGTCTGTGCTTGCAGCTATGAAAAAACTCGCTGTCAGAGAAGAAAACGCAATGGTAGCTAGATTCACATTGCATAACATGACACAAGATCACGAGGAACCAGTACGTGCCTTCGGAGCTCGTATCAAAGGTCAGGCCAATGTATGTAAGTTCGTGCTACAGCGCCAGAATTGTAATACTGATGTTCATTACACAGATGAGATATTGCGAGATGTGTTAGCCAGAGGTTTGAATGACAGTAAAATACAGCTTGACCTATTGGGGAACCCTAACCAAGAAATGCCCCTTGAGGAGATGTTCAAATTTATTGAGGCTAAAGAAGCTGGCAAGCGCTCTGCTATCACACTTAAGGCCGGTTCCCATCAGCCCGCTTGTACGGCCGTCTTACAACAACACCGCTCAACAATGACGTCACCATCATCACCGCTTGAGTGGTATTTGTGGTAACTGGGCACAGATGGCAACTCCGCTCGAGCGGACACCGCCGAGTGGGAGAGATGACATGAATTCAACTTTGTACGGCGGCCATACAACGGTACGGTGGTGCGGTAGACTTTGTTGTGACGTCATTGTGACGTCTTTGTTGCTGTACGGCGGCCGTACAAGCGGGATGGTGGGAATCGGGCTTTACTCACTCACAAGGCGCAGCCGCCACTCACAGTCTTTATAAAAGGAATAAAACACAAGTCAGTGCCACCCCACCCATACGGGAAAGCAGTCTAGACACGGATTCACCAGTTGGCTGTTCCTATTGTGATAGAAATGGTCATGGTAAGAAAGCTCCACCCCACATCAGGAAAAAGGTGTGCCCGGCAATTAATCACACCTGTCGAAGGTGTAACAAGCTACATCACTTTAATTGCAGTTATGTGTCGCAGTATGTCCAGCGACTCCAATGCAGCTGCAGCGGATGATGAGGGAAGCGTCTTCCAGGCCCTTTGCAGCATCCCATCCACCACCTCTGAAGACACGGGACAACCCCAAGGTACCACTAGCACCCTTATATCCAATGTCAGCCAGGATGGCAAACAAGCTACCGGTCGTTCATTGACACTGAGCCATCACCTATATGACCAGATTTCGGACTGCTGGGGACGACAAGCATCACGTGCACAACCAATCATTAAGTTATCCATGTCTGCATTGGAGCGGACTACAGAGACCTGGGATTTCCATTGAAGGCCACCACACATCCATGAAACCTCCAGTAATGGCCGACACGGGCTGCCAATGCTGTCTTGCCAGCATGGTGATGATTCGTCGCCTTGGCCTCTACAAAAAAGACCTCATCCCAGTCTCCATGAGAATGCATGCAGCTAACAACGAAGGTATAAACATCCTTGGTGCAGCAATCCTCCGCTTCGCTGGAACGGACCGACAAGGGAAACCAATAGAAACTAGACAGGTGGTGTATGTCACGGATGATTCTGACAGGATCTTCCTCAGCCGCGAAGCATGTGTAGCGCTTGGCATGATCACCAACAACTTCCCGACAGTAGGGGAAGTCATGTCATCAACCCTATCCCAAGCCGCAGACTCATCCGAAAAAGGATCACTACCATGCTCCTGCCCACACCGTTAGTTACCGCCACCAATGCCAGACACACTGCCCTTTCCACCCACAGTTGATAATGTTCCCAAACTAAAACAGTGGATGATTAACTACTACAGTAGCAGCACATTCAATACATGTGAACACCAACCACTAAAAATGATGAACCCATGAGATTAATGATCAATCCAGACGCAGAGCCCACCGCATGCCACAAAGCAATCCCAGTCCCCATTCACTGGCGTGAGAAAATCAAAGCTGGCCTAGACCAAGACGTAAGGCTTCGCGTCATTGTACCAGTCCCCATTGGCGAACCTGTTACTTGGTGCCACCGCATGATTGTATGTGCAAAGAGAAATGGTGAACCACGACGCACAGTGGGTTTTCAGGCTCTTAATGCCTATGCAAAAAGGGAAACTCATCACACCCAAAGCCCATTCCATCAAGTACGTTCAGTGCCAGAGCATGAGAGGAAATCAGTTCTTGGTGCCTGGAATGGGTATCACAGTGTCCCTCTACATGCGGATGACCGACACTACACAACATTTATCACACCTTGGGGACGGTATCGCTACTGTGTTGCACCACAAGGATACATTGCATCGGGCGATGGCTATACCAGACGCTATAACCAAATAATCGCATCCTCCACGTTATCATACACTACATAAACTAAGTGCACAGATGATACTCTAATCTGGTCAGACACCACCGAAAGCAGTTTCTTCCAAGTTTCAGAATGGCTCAACATGTGCGGTCACCATGGCGTCACACTTAACCCAGAGAAATTCGTGTTTGCACAAGACACTGTTGAGTTTGCAGGGTACGAAATTACACTGGACACAGTTCAACCCTGCAGTGCATACCTACGAGCCATACGAGAGTTCCCCACGCCCCGCAACATCACTGATGTACGTGCCTGGTTTGGTGTGGTGAATCAGGTCAGCTATGCATTCAGCATGGCAGATAAAATGTTGCCGTTTCGCGAACTACTCAAACCCTCAACACCCTTCCGATGGGATGAAGACCTGGATGCGCTGTTTGAGGAGTCGAAAGCCGCCATTGTGAGTGACATCAAGGAGGGTGTGGGGATTTTTGACAAGAACAAACCGACTCGTCTGGCAACAGACTGGTCCAAAGCAGGAATCGGATTTTGGCTCTTCCAGAAACACTGCCACTGCACAGGGCAAGAGCCTTAAGTTTCCCGCCACGGCTGGAATGGGGCTGTTGTTTTTCCCGGGCTTTTTACAAAAGTCATGTTTTTAGGGAAATAAGGCGTGGAAATGAATATTTTTTGTGGATTAGGTATTTTGAATGAACATTCAACATAATTATGCAAAGAAAAAATGGGTCTGGACGATTACTTTAACTTCTATAGCAATAAGATAGACTGGGACAAACTGGGAGGAGAACTTGCAACTGACTGGCCGGCACTTTTTAAAGAGAAGAACACATATGAAGCTCTCGATATCTTCCTAAAGAGATGCCTGGAAGTCGGCAAAAATAATGTGCCCCACAAAATCCCAAAAAACAGTCACGTGAGAAAACAAATCCCTCGGGATAGGAAAACTCTAATGAAGAAAAGATCCTTAACAAGAGCTAAGTTCAAGAAGACACTCCACAGCCCCACCCTCGCTAAACTACATCAGAAGCTTGAGGAGATTGAGATGATGCTCATTCTGTCTCATGAAGAGGAAAGAAAATGGGAAGAACTGCAAGCAATAGAGCACATTAAGGTAAACAGCAAATTCTTCTATGCCTAGTTTGCCTACGCCAAAAAGAAGCTCAAGAAAGCATCTTCAATAGGTCCACTTATGAAGGATGTGAGGGCTGGAGACGTGAAAGAATGAGGAAAAGAAGGGAAAGAAGGATAAATGGGGAAATGGAGGAGGAGAAAGAAAGAGACAGAGAGAACTGATGACGGAGAGGGAGAGGGAGAGAGGCGATGATGTTATGCTTACGCCACATCTTCCTTATCTGCTAGCAAGGGGAGGGCAGCAGCCACCTGCAAATTTGCTGACCACAGCTGAGGGTCCCTCCCGTCCCCCGACGAAAGAGAAGATGAGAGGAGGAGAAGGAGAGAGAGAGAGAGAAAGTGAGGGAGAGTGATAGAAGGTGAGGGAGAGTGAGAGAAAGTGAAGAGGCGAGGAAGAAGAATAACGCTGATCCAACACTCTTCACTTCTCGCCGTCACTTCACGCCCTCACTTCACACATTAGTCAGCACTGAAATAATCTTTGACCTGTACCCACCAACAGAGGCTCGCCTGCCTCCTGGCAGGGAGGACAGTGAGAGATTCCTTCTAGCTTTGAGTGTGGGCAGACGTGCCTCACTACGCGCTGTGATCAGTGATCACAAAACTAGTGTATTTGTCTAAGTGCAGCGAGCGAGTTAGGTGGTATTCCTTCCAAGTACACGCGCTCAAGTATGTGGCTGAGTTCCACTCTGCCGCTCCACACACGCCACGCCCTAAACCAGCGTTTCTTAATCTTTTTCGACCTCAGCACTCCCTGTAGTCAGGTCTAGGAAGTCCAGCACCCCCTAACTCTGGCTAACATCTGGTTACAAAGACTTGCCCTTAAGATAGGTAGCACACGACAGTGCACCTTTGGGCTTATTGTATATGTATGTTTAAATAAAAATAAAAAGATAAAAGACCACAATTGCTACACTACTACATGGATAAAGTAAAGTGAAGTGAAGTACTGCTTGATCATATATTTTGTTCATTCAACAAAAATATAAAATAAAGGATGCCAATACTATAGGCAAAAACAATAAGAAAAGACGAAAAAAAGAGTTTAGAGCATGGACAAACTCACTCAAACATAAACAGCAGGGTAATTGAACATACACTCATCAACGTGATTTTTGTTGTTGCTTATGTGCGACCTGGTCCTGTTGCTTATGTGGTCCTGGTGATGGCTCTCGAGGCGCTGCACGAGGAGCCAAAGCCTTTGGGACTTGAGGTCTCCTGGCTTAAGACCAAGGTCCAGGTGTTTGGAGGCTTACTAGATGAAACAGTACAGTCTGTTCATGCGTGTGGCGAGGACATTGAGATCTTGGAACGCTTTACATACCTTGGTAGCGCAGTTCATAATGACGGCGGGTCACGTCAAGAAGTCTTACGGCGGATTGGCATAGCCCACGGTGTTATGGACTCGCTCAGCAAGAGTATTTGGCGTTGTCGGTACCTGTGCATTAGGACAAAGATCCGGATCTTCAAGTCGCTTGTGATCCCTGTCTTACTCTATGGTTGTGAGACATGGACACTAAATAGCGACTTGAAGAGACGAATCGATGCCTGGTAATAAGTGTCTTCGCAGAATCATGGGGTATCGCTGGGATGATTACGTGTCAAATCAGCGATTGCACCGTGAGACTGAATCGAGGCCTATTACCTGCATAGTCCGTCAGCGCCAACTTCGGCTATATGGGCATGTGGCACGCTACCCTGAAACCGATCCTTCCCATCGGGTTGTATCTGTAAGAGACAATCCGGCGTGGAAGAGGCCAAGGGGGCGCCCACAAGGCTCGTGGCTGGGGCAAGTTGATGTTTCTTGTCGAGAACTGCTTGGTATGGGAAAGGAGCCTGCATGGGGACTTGCGCGTGGTGACCTCGGGGAGTGGCGTCGTAGGGTGGGTGACGGCGTATGCCCCCAATGATTGATTGATTATGTGCGACTAGTTTCTGAAATCCAGGCTTCATTTCGGTCAGAGCCACCCTCATGTCGTGGAGCAGCCTACCTTGAAGGCGGTTCCGGGCAATTGTTTTGATCTGGATCATGGTGGATAATGCTTTTTCAAGCAGATAGGTAGTTGGAAATGGAATGATCATCTCCAGCGCTGCCCTCGCCAGTCCAGGGTACGCTACCAACTGATCACACCAGAAGCCAGACAATGGTAATGTGCGGAATTTTGTCTAACAACCCTGGTTCACCTGCAGATCAATGAGCTCCCCTCCTTCAGGTTGTCAGCATCACTCATGTCTGCCAGGAAGGGATGCTGAATCCATTCTGGAAATTATTGATCCTTGGCAAAGTACTTTGTCATGGTGGTCTCAAGCTGCGAGAGGTGAGCAACAATATATTCTACAAGCATGGAACTGACTGTCTTATTCCCCAATTTATCGTCCAGGATAGGAAAGCTTCCCACATTCCCTCCCTGGATTCGACGATTCCAGAGTGCGAGCTTCTTCTTGAGGGAGTCTACCTTCTCTGCACAAACAAGATTGTTAGCAAACATTCCTTGCATGGACAAGTGGAGTTCATTCAAATGGCTGAAAATGTCTGCCAGATAGGAGAGAGAGAAGATGAACATTTCATCCTCAAAATGTTCAGCCAACTTATTCTGATACTCTCGGAGGAATATTGCAAGCTCATCCTTGAGCTCTGCAATACGGGTCAGGATTTACCCACGTGAGACCCACCGCACTTCTCTGTGGAAGAGAAGGAGTTAATGTTCACTTCCCATCTCCTAACAAAGTAACTTGAACGCAGACAGACAGAACTTCTTTGAGGTGAGGCGGCAATTAACGTCTTTGCAGCGAAAGCATGGCGATGGAGAACACAGTGCTTCATGATGATATCTGGTACCCTCTCCTTTACAAAAGCAGTAAAGCCAAACCTATTCCCTGTCATGGCTGGGGTACCATCTGTGCAGACCGACCCTACCTTCTCCCACTTGATCTGATGCTTCTCATGTAATGAATATAAATACACAAGAACCACTTAAGTCAAGTGGGACGTCCTTATTGACAGAAATGGTTAACACACCCGTGTTTGGTGCAAATCTCGTGTTGCTCGGTTCGAATCCGTGCGGGGCAAGGAAAAAAGGAAAAAATTTATTTCCGAATTATGAATTACCAGCCTGAGTCCTATTTCTGTTGGAAAGACATACTGACAGGATTTCAAAAGGTAACTAACCCAGGGCAATGTGAAGCTTCTGTCGGGTACCAACGGGAACTCCCCATGGAAACATTACTTGGCTCCATCATACGGCCACATGCAAAGTCTGTCGACAGGGCATGATATATCCCCCTTGACTATGACTGACCCTTCAGGAATCCCCCTCAGAATATCTCAACAGCAAGAAAGAGTAAAACAAAACAAAAACAGAAGAGAGAAGATAATGAGTAAGAACAAAGGAGAACCCCCCCCCCATGACACTCAAAGAACTCGTCCAAGAGTCGGAATACTTCCGCTGCCTTCGTCGTTGTTTGCAATGCCTCGCAGAAGACGAATTAATCTTTAATTTCACCATCCTTGATGAACCGGGTATACAAAATCAGTTGACTCATGTTGGAAACATCAGTTGATTCATCCAACTGGAGACTGACTGTTGGGACTGTCCTTAATATCCTGAACAATCTGGTCCAAGATGTCGCAACTCATATCTGCAACTCTCCCTGCGATGACATCGCTGGACAGAGGCACTTTTTTCATCTTCTTGGCTGACTCTGTTCCAAGAACCAGTTCTACCATCCGCATGGAATGGTCGCACCGTCTCACGTCAGATATCAGCACAAGAGTGAAAGTACACTCACTGAAAGTCAGTATAATGCGGATAAAGTTTATCAAATAAAAAAAGTACTATTGTCAAAAAGTATCCCTTCCATACGTTTGTATCCATTGCGAGGAACTCTAACATTGTAATATATGCATAATTTCCCAGCACCCCCTAAAATTGATTTCAGCACCCCCTGGGGGTGCTAGCACCCCAGGTTAAGAAACACTGCCCTAAACCAACGCCCGCCACTCCGCTTGTCCCCTGGTGGCTTTGCCCCTGTGTTTCTCCTGGGCTCCTGAGATGAAGGGGTCACGGCGGGGCAAATAGCGGCGCTCGGCGTTGCCCCTGTGGCTCTTCTCCTGAGCCCCAGGGACGACGGGGCTTCGGCGGGACGACTAAGGAATACCCCGCATAACCCCAGGAGCGGGAAGTGCAACTCTACGAGACCAAGACGTCCCTGCAACACTGCCCGCCCCGGTGATGTTTCCCCTGGGGCCGCATGGCTTCCCGGAGCCGCCGTGGGGCAACCAAGGGGCGCCCTACTTTGACCCAGGGGGTAGGGAAGTGCAACTCTACGAGACCATTACGTCCCTCCACACTACCTGCCCCTGTGGCCTCTCTTCAGGGCCCTTGGGGAGCCACTGGACGCTGGGGCCGGACACTAGCGGCGGGCTCAGGGCGGAGGTGAAACTCTACGCTGCTACAGTCCTACTAGATACCTCCTTCAGGAGGCTTCCCCTGGGTTTCCCCCCGGGACCCCGTGGCATTACGAGACACCTGCAACAGGATCTTAGGACCTCTTGAGTATCACATACAGGTCTTCCTGAAGGCGACGCAGCAGATGGTGATGTATCTATATGATTGACAGTGCATGACAGGGGCGGGCGATTCATGGATGTCCTCGGGGCAACTATGCAAGCTAGGGCCTCGGGGGGGACAGGGAGGGTCGCTTCCCGACAAATGCCGGGGCGTTACTAGCCTGGGGAGGTAAGCTCCCCGTATCTCCGAAGCTACGGGCACTGCCCGGTGTACCTTCCGGTACAAGGAGATAAGCCCAACCCGGCACCTTCAGGTAGGAGTGCCGGGGTTAATTGTCATGCCACGACCAGCGACCGATTGGATAGAACCATAGCGGGTTGGGGGGACGTTAAAACAGGAGCTACGTATATCAACACCCCCGTTGAGCCCGCGCACGCAATTTCCTTCCCCCCTGCGGGAGGAGGGCGGCGCTGGAGCTTAACATATTGGCGCAGTGAGTAGGATCCTGATCTAGTCGCTGGCGTGGCTTAGCTGTAGATAAGGGAAGAGTATTAGGTCCACCACCATATAGAGTATGAATGTGTGGAGTGACTGACGAACACCGGGACCATGTGGTAAGCCCGGCGAACTGACTGCGCAGCGGCTCGGCGGGATGACGCGTGCCCTGGTGGATAGGTAGGTAACGCTTAGGGCTGCGGGGGAAGTGAAACTACTGAGTAATAAGTCCCTAGAAGCCGGCTCTGTGCCTCAGGCACTCAAAACTGGCATATTTACACCCGTATTCAAAGGGGGCAGCAAAGGCTTGGCGAAGAACTATAGACCAGTAGTACTAACATCCCACTTAATCAAAATAATGGAAAGATCAATCCGATCCAAGCTGGTGAACTCCATGGAAGACCTTGGAGCATTTCATGAAGGTCACCATGGCTTCAGACAAGGCCGTTCCTGCCTCTCACAATTGCTGACTCATTACCAGAAAGTTTTGCAGGACATTCAGGATGGTGACAGCGTGGATGTCATATATCTTGACTTCGCCAAAGCATTTGATAAAGTCGACCACGGGATTCTTTCCCGCAAGATAAAAGAGCTCGGAATAAGTGGCAAGCTCGGAGAATAGGTACATAGCTTCCTTTCCGACAGAGAACAACGAGTATTGGTCGAAGGGGAGCTATCAGATGCCAGCAATGTTGTCAGCGGTGTCCCTCAGGGCTCGGTCCTAGGCCCCCTGCTCTTCCTCATTATGATAGGGATAGAGATCAAGATCTGGCACACTCAATCGCTACATCCTTTGCCGACGACACAAGATTAACAAAGAAAATTTGTGCACAACCAGATACTCAGCTACTCCAACAAGACTTAGATAAAATCTTAGAGTGGGCAGACAGGAATAATATATGGTCCTAAATGGAGAAAAGTTTGAGTTGTTAAGGTATGGAAACAGAATTGATATCAAAACCTCAACAAAATACCATTGCGGCCAACAGGAAATAGTAGCCAAAGATGTGGTTAAAGATTTGGGTGTAAACATGACCAATGATGCTACCTTTTCTGACCACATCATATCAACAACAGCAAAAAGCAAGGCAGCTATCAGGCTGGATCCTGAGGACCTTCCAAACCAGGAGTGTAACAGTGTACTCTTTGGAAGTCACTGGTGCTACCACGCCTAGAATACTGCTGCCAGCTCTGGTCACCACATAAAATATCTGAAATTACTGCGCTAGAAGCTCCCCAAAGAACTTTCACAAACAAGATCCACGGAGTTGAACACCTCCCAGCAAACATTGTCATTACGGGCCGGCATCAAATCAGTGTCGTTAAATCACAAACGACATATTGGCATTGAGTCGGCAAACCGTAATGAAGTTATCGGCCTGGCTGCGGACCGACAACTTGTGCGTTCATGTTTGCACCCCGGGCCTGTGTCGGTTACGTTACGTTTCTGTGTCAGATCTGTGTCGGCAATCCGTAACCAAAATATTGCCACTACTGAGCCACAAACGGGCCGACATAGCATCTAAATCGTGCCATAAGCGGGCCAACACAGCAACTGTATCGTGCCACAAGCATGCCGATTTAGCATCCAAATAGTGCCATAAGAGGGCCTACACAGCAACTGAATCGTGCCACAAGCAGGCCGATTTAGCATCCAAATAGTGCCACAAGCAGGCCGACTTAGCATTTGCATACTGCCACAAGTAGACCGACTTAGCATTTGAATAGTGCCACAAGTGGGCCAATATAGCAGCTGAATAGTGCCACAAGCAGGCCGACAAAGCAGTTGAATCGTTTTACCGTTCCTAATGCCGATGTAGCACGCCGATTAGCTACCCCGCCCGGATAGCTACCCTGCCACGACTACGCACGTACAGCAGATGACGTCACACAGGAAAACATTGGCCACGCCTCCTGGACCAGAACAGTATCGTCAGATTCGCTTATTTAACCTAAATATATATATGTCTTACACATATATGTCAAATACAAACTTAACTCCAAACCTATCCAAAATTTAACCAAACCTAAATCAAACCTAAACCAAACCTTAACTTAACCAAAATTTAAACATTTATTTTTATATGATAATAGAAAGGTATATTAGGTTACTTAAGTTTGATTAGGTTAAGTTAAGGCTTGGTTTAGATTTGATTTAGGTTTGGTTAGGTTTAAGATAGGTTTGGGTTAAGTTTTGTAGACTTATTTAGGTTAAATAAGCGAATCTGATGATAATGTTCTGGTCCTGGAGGCGTGGCCAATGTTTTCCTGTGTGACGTCATCTGCAGCGTGTGCGTAGTCGTGGCAGGGTAGCTATCCGGGAAGGGCAGCTAGTCGGCGCGCTACACCGCCCCACTTTTAAATGAACACAGGTTTGTGAATGGAATAACCTATTGCCAGGATTGAATGGGTTCTCAACTCTTACAGTATGAGCTAAGGACCAATATAGTGCAACAAAGAATAAAAATTATCACTATTACTTCAAATCAAGCCATAATCATCAGTTTCGGCTGCAGTATATCAGTCTTGCCTGTGGTTGAGGCAGTCTGGCACTGGCAGTCAGCACTGCAATGCACAATGTGTGCCCTAATACACCATCAGGCTGCTACAAGAATAAATACTGTAAATGAAACAACAATAATTATGTATATAAATATAATTTTCATAAGAATATAATCACTGTATTGTTACAAAAGTGGAAAAAAAGTCCAGACAAATGTGGGAAAATTTCTATTAATGGAACAGACAAATAAGGAAAAAATAAACAAATAAATACATGAATGAATAAATAAATAATTAAATAAATCAATAAATATATATATATATATATATATATATTATATATATATATAATATATATATATATATATATATATATATATATATTATATATATATATATATATATATATATATATATATATATATATATATATTATGGGAGGAGGTAGCGGAGTGGTTAGCGTCTCCGACTGGCGTTTTCGGTGACCCGAGTTCGATCCCCGAAGAAACCCAAAACCTTTCTGCACCGTTGAGTGGCCTAAGAACACCCACATGCTGCCCATCAACTCTACCTTCGACTGCGAGTGCATCGGAGGACACAGGGGGGCGGCATGAGCAGGCGTCACTATAAGAATTCTGCCTGCGCCACCACGGGCGAGGACCAACCATCAGAGCCCTCAAGTGAACCTCCGTGAACTCCAAGTGAAGCCTACCATCCGAGCCCTGGGTCACCACTGCTACAGGCGCTATAGGCACAGATGTAAAATATATATATATATATATATATATATATATATATATATATATATATATATATATATATATATATATATGTCAATTTTACCCATTACGTATAGTTATAACAGGGAAGACTCTTATGGCTCTTATGGGAGCTGTCATCCTGCTCACGCACTATTCATGTACTATGTACTATATGTGACAAGTCATGAATATTTGTGTTGCTGGAAATTGGGGGTTATAGGTATGGGGTATTATAACTCGTCAACGTTACTTGAATGATATGATTTGGGGATGATTTGATAAATGATTACAACTTGAATGGAGAATTTAACTTAGTCTTCTGACTTCACTATATGATTGTAGTATGACCACGTCTCACTGCGGAAAATACTGAATAAGGGGGTATGCTTAAGGGGAAGGATAACTAGGTGTAGGTTAGGGATTAGCTGCCACCAGCCCCGGCGAGTAGTTCACTGGATTACTCCCTGGGCACGTTTGATTAATATTAATGTTAGATTGATCTTGGTAGTCGTGAATGGTACGTGGAATTATATCGAGTAAGGCTGAACTCTTTTGGAAATGTGGGGAATTATTGTCCTAACTCAGAATAATCACCTGGGTTTTCATAATAACACAAGAACTATATTGTAAATGATATCCTATTTATTTTGTAAACATGGTAAGTCTCTCACTGAGGATCATCTTCAGCATATAAGGGTTAACACTATATCGAGAAAAATCTACTCTGACATAAGAAATGCGACTTCACACTCTGACCTAGGAATCTTCCTTAGTGATGAGATAAAGCTCTTCTGAGCATAAACCTCCTTCACTAGAATTTCTATTCAGTGCATTGCCCTACACTAGGTAACATAATACTTAATATTTATAAATCACACATGGAAGATAGGTATCTAGTAGAGAAAGAATATGGCGAGACAGTGTTGTGTGTGTGTTACAGTAAAACCATGTGGCTTTCTGAAGGCGACACGGACGGCCTTGAAGGACAGGGAGAGAAGACTCCGGTGCCCTGCGGACTTCCGCGCCAAGAAAAAAAGAACTTGTTTGGAAGCTGTGGTGACCTTAAATGAACAAATTATAATCCAGGACTAACTATTTAAGTAATGAAAAACTCGCGTATCCCCGAAGAGGCCGCCCCTAATACCAACCAGTTACTTTGATGTAGAAGAATTTAATATCTGATCTAGTGTTCACGAAGGTTGGTTTTACATGTAATATCGACAATCCGAACACCTGTTTCAGAGCGAGGTGGTATTGAAGTCTTGCTTAGATTTTTGGTGGGCTTTAATTTTAGCGGGGATCCTTACTACAACGCCCATATATGACCATAACCGATAACGATAGGGATTATTTTGAAGGACGTTAAGACTCTGGGAGAGTTCCTTGGTCTGACGAGATAACTGGGGAAAGATAAAAAGAACTGACATCATTAGTTATCACTGATCGCAGAATAATTATCCCACGAATTTGGACTCGCATACGGCATGTGAGGGAGAGAGAGGGTGTGAAAGAATGAAGGAAGAAAATGGCGACAAAAGAAAAAAGAATGAAACAAAATGGTGGTTTCGGAATAGGTGATGACTCACCCGTGAAACAAAGGGAAAAAATTACCTACTGACAAGACATAGCTCGGGAATTTTATAATAATAATACTCATACTATCATCTCCCGAATAATGGGCATTACACGCGTCTATTCTCCGGGAAAATTAAATTCTATGGTATCAAAGTAAATACTTACGGATCAGGTTTCCGTTTTTTTAAAACTGCGTCAAGAGGAAATGTGTATGAGACTAATTTAGAGTGAATTTAATGGAAATTCTTCTGTTCTTTGAAAACGGGGTCTGTTTGTGTTTAGATTACACGAAAATCCAATGCAAGGAAGTATCCCAGTCAACCTGATACCTGGGTAATGAACGTGACCGTCAACCTTGACTTAGTCCGCATTCTCGGTGCAGAGATATATCCCAGAGGCGCACGCCAGCTTACCTCTGGTAAATGATAAGAGCCCTACAAGTCCTGAAATGTCCGTCACACCGCAAGCTGGTTGACTGTAAGGTGAGAAGCGTAGTACTACTATCTCGAATTAAAATACTCCTCCCACTGAACCAGGCTTCGCCCGTGAGAATCAGACGCTCCGACTTCTAGACATGAGAAATCTCCTAGACCAAATTGTTTCATCTAGTCTAACACTACACTCACCTCTGACTCACTAAGTTACATTGAACACTTTTCGCTTAATCTTCACCTGAATATACCTGGTCGTGTTGATTGTAACTAGAATTAAAATACCTTGAAGACTCACCGAATAATGGACATTCTGGTGAGACTGGTATCCCAATCAACCTCTTACCTGGATATATTACGAACATACTGACCCTCAATTTGTTTTGAATCTTGTCAATGTTTTACCTTTTACCACTTTTCTATTTGATTTCCACAAGAGTAATAACCGGGTGACGCTACAACTACCCTAACCAGAGTAGGTATTAAACTTTCAAGTTCATAAAATAAAAATTTCAACGTTCATAAAATAAATTTTCAATGTTCATGTTCAAAATAATTCTTCCTTGATTTTCTAATTTAACACTATTGGATACCGAACTTTTCCATCTTGTTGTTGATGGGTGACATCATGGGTCTTGTTGACGCCCGGTACTTCTTGATGGCCTTCAGCTCTTCAAAACGTTTCAGGAACTCTTGTAGGTTCTGGGAAGCTAAGAGTGTGCCCATTCTTGAGCCGGTGTCGCTGCATCCTCCGTCTCCGTAGCTGTTTGGGCTACCGCTGTTGCTCTGCTGGTTGTTGCAGGACACGGTGGCGGCGGACAGGCAGTTCAGACGTCCCTTGATTCCCTGCACGGCAATTATGTATAGGTTCTTGGCGCCTGTGTTGTCAGCGCAGCTCATGTCGGTGACGGGTAGACCGAGGGAAACCCAGGACTTCCCTCCCGACGAGGCTTCACGTCCTCTCTCTGCCATGGTGGTGGTTGCAGCTAGATGTGGCGTCTGTAGTGGCTAGGAACGGCTGCTACGGCGGTGAAGCGCTGCATCGATGGGGCGAGCGGGCGGTGGTAGCGTTGAAGGGCGGCTGTAGCGGTGAACGTGGCTGCTAGCTGAGGCGAGCGTCGCTGTGATGGGCAGCGGAGTTGAGGCGAGCCTGGCATCGAGGCGCGCGGTATGCTCTAAGGGCGCGGCGGTCTTCAAGGGCGCGGCAGTCTGAGACGCGCGGTATGCTCTGGCTGTCTCGGCTAGGCGGGGTGGCTGGCTGGCTGTCCCGGCTGGCGGAGTTGACGGCTAGATGCGGCGGCTACGGCTTGCTTCTTACAGCTCACGCTCACATGGTCATGGGTTCATGTATGTATTGTGTTTGGTTTATAGGGAGAGAGATCTAATAAGCCTACTATAATGATCGATTGCTATAAGAAAATTTACTGAAATTTGACTATCTTGCTATTTATTTTCCCAGGTGCGCTTCTGTTGCTGTTATTTTTAGGAAATAATATCCCACCGCTATAGTCACCAGTGTGTTGCTGGAAATTGGGGGTTATAGGTATGGGGTATTATAACTCGTCAACGTTACTTGAATGATATGATTTGGGGATGATTTGATAAATGATTACAACTTGAATGGAGAATTTAACTTAGTCTTCTGACTTCACTATATGATTGTAGTATGACCACGTCTCACTGCGGAAAATACTGAATAAGGGGGTATGCTTAAGGGGAAGGATAACTAGGTGTAGGTTAGGGATTAGCTGCCACCAGCCCCGGCGAGTAGTTCACTGGATTACTCCCTGGGCACGTTTGATTAATATTAATGTTAGATTGATCTTGGTAGTCGTGAATGGTACGTGGAATTATATCGAGTAAGGCTGAACTCTTTTGGAAATGTGGGGAATTATTGTCCTAACTCAGAATAATCACCTGGGTTTTCATAATAACACAAGAACTATATTTGTAAATGATATCCTATTTATTTTGTAAACATGGTAAGTCTCTCACTTGAGATCATCTTCAGCATATAAGGGTTAACACTATATCGAGAAAACTCTACTCTGACATAAGAAATGCGACTTCACACTCTGACCTAGGAATCTTCCTTAGTGATGAGATAAAGCTCTTCTGAGCATAAACCTCCTTCACTAGAATTTCTATTCAGTGCATTGCCCTACACTAGGTAACATAATACTTAATATTTATAAATCACACATGGAAGATAGGTATCTAGTAGAGAAAGAATATGGCGAGACAGTGTTGTGTGTGTGTTACAGTAAAACCATGTGGCTTTCTGAAGGCGACACGGACGGCCTTGAAGGACAGGGAGAGAAGACTCCGGTGCCCTGCGGACTTCCGCGCCAAGAAAAAAAGAACTTGTTTGGAAAGCCTGCTGGTGACCTTAAATGAACAAATTATAATCCAGGACTAACTATTTAAGTAATGAAAACTCGCGTATCCCCGAAGAGGCCGCCCCTAATACCAACCAGTTACTTTGATGTAGAAGAATTTAATATCTGATCTAGTGTTCACGAAGGTTGGTTTTACATGTAATATCGACAATCCGAACACCTGTTTCAGAGCGAGGTGGTATTGAAGTCTTGCTTAGATTTTTGGTGGGCTTTAATTTTAGCGGGGATCCTTACTACAACGCCCATATATGACCATAACCGATAACGATAGGGATTATTTTGAAGGACGTTAAGACTCTGGGAGAGTTCCTTGGTCTGACGAGATAACTGGGGAAAGATAAAAAGAACTGACATCATTAGTTATCACTGATCGCAGAATAATTATCCCACGAATTTGGACTCGCATACGGCATGTGAGGGAGAGAGAGGGTGTGAAAGAATGAAGGAAGAAAATGGCGACAAAAGAAAAAAGAATGAAACAAAATGGTGGTTTCGGAATAGGTGATGACTCACCCGTGAAACAAAGGGAAAAAATTACCTACTGACAAGACATAGCTCGGGAATTTTATAATAATAATACTCATACTATCATCTCCCGAATAATGGGCATTACATATTGAGATGCTGCAAATCTAAATGATGAACGCCGAGAATAAAATTGGATAAGTATCATCGATCGTCTAACTTCATAAGACATTATGGGAAAATTTGACGTTAAACAGAAGGAAGAAGGAAAATTTAGCCTGAAAGTCTATCAATCTCTGTAAATTAGGTTAGGTTAGGTTAAGGAAAAAAGATTACCGAAATGTATCAGAAAATTATCAGGTTTACCTAAACCACTGAAAACATATACAACCAGAGGTGTTAAGTCTCAACCCATAGCAAATCGGATAAATAATAGAATTCCCACCATTTGTCAGATGTGCAGGGCCAGTACTGGTGTACAGGTCCTGTACAGCAGGCCACTGGTGTCCTCTTCTGTTTCATTAAAGATACAAACATCTTGGGATAAAGGCCATATGTGCCATGCTCCCATGTTGGTGCCTTCTTCACCACCTAAAAGGCTTTGATCACAAGTTGCTCTGAAAAAGAAAACTAAGATTAGGTTTCATGATCCGATGCACTGTCATAAGTTTACATAATCTTTTCAGATATCTTATTGTTTTACGGCCCAAAAATCTTACAAAAGAGATTGTTCAACCTGCAATCACTCAATTTAACCCTTAAAAAAATTAAAAAAATTTGTGCACAACCAGATACTTTCAGCTCTCAACAAGACTAGAAAATTCTAGAGTGGGCAGACAGGAATAATATATGGTCCTAAAATGGAGAAAAGTTTTGAGTTTTTAAGGTATGGCGAAACAGAATTATACATCAATAACCTCAACAAAATACCATTGCGGCCACAGGAATAGTATCCCCAAAGATGTGGTTAAAGATTTGGAAGTGTAAACATACCAATATGGCTTACCTTTTCTGACCACATTGTAAATTCAATATCAACAACAGCAAAAATCAAAGGCAGCTATCCGGCTGGATCCTGAGGACCTTCCAAACCAGGAGTTAACAGTGTCTCTTTGGAAGTCACTGGTGCTACCAACGCCTAGACATACTGCTTGCCAAGCTCTGTTCACGCACATAAAAGATCTGAAATTAACTGCGCTAGAAGCTCCCACAGAATTTTTTTCTTTCACAAACAAGTTCCACGGAAGTTGATAACACCTCCCAGCAAACATTGTCATTACGGGCCGGCCATCAAAATCTAATGTCGTTAATCAACAAACGACATATTGGCATTGATCGGCAACCGTAATGAAGTTTATCGGCCTGGCTGCGGACCGACAACTTGTGCTTTCATGTTTGCGCACCCCGGGCCTTGTCGGTTACGTTCGTTGCATTTCTGTGTCAGATCTGTGTCGGCAATCCGTAACCAAAATATTTGCAACTACTGAGCCACAACCGTGGCCGACAGAGCATCTAATCGTGCCATAAGCGGGCCAACACAGTGCAACTGTATCGTGCCACAAGCATGCCGCTTTAGCATCCAAATAGTGCTCACATAAGAGGGCCTACACAGCAACTGAAATCGTGCCACAAGCATGGCCGATTTAGCATCCAAATAGTGCCTACACGCAGGCCGACTTACCATTATGCATACTGCCTTACACATAGTAGACCGAGCTTACATTTGAATAGTGCCAACAACGTGGGCCAATATAGCATCTGAATAGTGCCAACAGCGGCCGACAAAGCGTTGATCGTTTTACCGTTCCTAATCCCGATGTAGCACGCGCCGAATAGCTAACCCCAGCCAAGGATAGCTACCTCTGCCACGACTACGCACGTACAGCAGACACTGACGTCACACAGGAAAACATTGGCCACGCCTCCTGACAGAACAGTATCGTCCAGATTCTGCTTATTTAAACCTAAATATACTATATGTCCTTACACTATATAATGTAAATACAAACTTTAACTCCAAACCTATCCAAATTTAACTCCAAACCTAAATCAAAACCTAAACCAAAACATTATACCTTTAACCAAAATTATACACATCTATTTTTATAATGATATAGAAGGTTGTGTGTAAGGTTACTTTAAGTTTGATTAGGTGTAATCTATTATAAGGCTTGGTTTAGATTTGATTTAGGTTTTTGTTATGTTTTAAGATAGGTGGGGTTAAGTTTTGTAGACTTAATTTAGGTTAATATCAGCGAATCATGATACGATAAATGTTCTTGGTCCTGAGAGGCGTGGTCCAATGTTTTCCTGCGTGACGTTCATCTGCAGCGTGTGCTAGTCGTTGTGCAGATGTATACTATCCCGGGAAGAGGCAGCTACGTCGGCGCGCTACACCCCCCACTTTTAAATGAACACAGGTTGTGAAGGGAACTAATTTAATAACCCTATTGTGTGGCCAAGGACTTGAATGGGTATCTCACTCTTTACAGTAGGAGCTAGGACCAATATAGTGCAACAAAGAATAAAAATTATCACTATTACTTCAAATCAAGTCGCATAATCATCAGTTTCGGGCTGCAGTAATCAGTCTTGCCTGTGGTTGAGGCGTCTGGCACTGGCAGTCCAGCAATGCATGCAAAATGTGGGCCCTAATAAACCATCAGGCTGACATACAAGATAAATATGTAAATGAAACAACAATAATATGTATATGCAATAATAGATCTTGTCATAAGAATATAATCACTGTATATGGTTACAAACGTGGACAAAAACACATCCACGACAAATGTGGTGAAAATTATCTATACATGAACATGTACTAATAACGAATAAATAAAACAAATAATACCTGGTTGAATAATAAATAATTAAATAAATCAATAAATTATATATATATTATATATATTATATAGCTTATCTATATAATATATATCTATATATATATAATAGTATAGATAAATATATTATATATATATATAATTAAAGTATATAATTATACTATACTCTATATATATAACTCTTAGTTACTATATTATGGGGAGGAGTAGGCGGAGTGGTTAGCGTCTTCCGACTGGCGTTTTGCGGGTGACGCCGAGTGCGATCTCCCGAAGAAACCCAAAAACCTTTCTGCACCGTTGAGTGGCTATAACACCCACAATGCTGTGCCCATCAACATACGAGACCTTTCGCACGCTAGTGCAATCGAGGACATCAGGGGGGCGGCATGATCAGCGCGATCATCTATAAGAATTCTGCCTGCGCCCACCACGGCGAGGACCAACCATAATCAGAAGCCCTCAAGTGAACCTCCAGAGCCTACCATCCGAGCCCTTGGGGTCACCACATCGCCTACAGGCGCTATAGGCACAGATGTAAAATATAGTATATTATAAATATATATATATATATATATATTATATATATATATACTATATATATATATATATATATATATGTCAATCTTTAACCCATAACGTATACAGTTTTATAACAGGTGAAGACTCGTTGGCTCTTATGGGACTGTCTCCTGCTCCACGCACTATTCAGTGTACTATGTAACGTTATAGGTGACAAGTGTGCATAGTACAAGTATGCTGCGAAATCTAAATGATGAACGCCGAGAAAAATGTGTTGGATAAGGGGTATCATACGATCGTCTACCTTCATTAAGACATTATGGGAAAATCTACGTTAAACAGAAGGAAGAAGGAAATTTAGTCCTGACGTCTCTCACCCTCTTGTAGAATTAGGTAGGTAGGGTAAGGACAAGATTACCGAAATTGTATTCGAAAAATTATCAGGTTTACCTAAACCAACTGAAAAACTATCACCAGAGGGTGTTAAGTCTCATCAGCACCTATACAAATCGGATAAATAATAGAATTTCCGACATCCTGTCCAGATGTGCAGGGCCAGTACTGTTGTACAGGTCCTGTACATGCAGGGCACTTGGTGTCCTCTTTCTGTTTTCTTAAGATACAAAAATCTTGGGGATAAATGGCATATGTCCATGCTTCTCATGTTATTTTGGTGCCTTGCTTCCACCACCTAAAAGTGCTTTGATCACAAGTTGCTCCTTGAAAAAGAAACTAAGCATCTAGGTTTTCATGACATACCGATGCACTGTCCATAAGTTTACATAACTCTTTGCAGTATCTTATTTGTTCTATTCGCCAATAATCATTCACAAAAGAAGATTGTTCAACCTGCAATCACTTCAATTACACCTTTACAATACCTATAGGACCGACATCCATTGGCGTACCGAGGGGGGAGGCCATGCGGCCATTGGCCCCCTCCCCCCTTTACAGTAAGAAAAAATATAACCAACTCATATATAGATAGCACCAATCTATATATATATATAATCTATATATATATATATATATAGATAATATATATATATATATCAGATATGATATATATATAATAATATATAATTATATATATATATATATCTCTATATATAGGATATATATATATTTTATATATATAGTATATATATAAACATATAGTATATATATATATATATTATATATATATATATAATATATATATAATAATTTATATATATATATATATATAATATATATATATTATATAATAGATAACAATACGATAGAACCGATAGATAGATTGATAGATAGATAGTATAATAAACAAAATCAGACATTTTATTAAAAAAAATAATAATTTGTTTCTTGATGGCGGATTTCTATGTTTTTTGATTTTTTTTCTTCGATTTTTGCAGTTTTTTTTTTATTGTTTTATTTTTTATTTAACTTTTATATTTTTTATATTTTTTTTGGTTTTCATATTTTTTTAAATTTTATATATAGTATATAATATATAACAATATAATATATATATAATATATATGTATATAATATACTATATATATATATATATATATAATATATATATATATATATATATATATATATATATATACTATATATGTATATATATATATATATACATAATTATATATATATATATATAGATATATATACTAATATATATAATATACTATATATATATATATATATATATATATATTATTGTGTGGTTATATATATATATATAATAGACTATATAGTATATAATATATATATATGTCATTATATATATCAATATATATATATATATATATATATATATATATATATATTCCTATATAATGATACTATATATATATATATACTTAATATAGATTATAATATATATGTATAATATATATATATATAATAATATATAGAGCAGAGAGATATATATTAATATATATAGACTATAATATAATATATATTATCCTATCTATAATATATATATATCGTATATAAACCAAAACGAGATAGGCGGACCGAGAGATGACCCCGTGGGGGAATTAGATTCTTTTATATCGGTATATTATATATATATATATATTCATATATGATATATATAGACTATTTATATACTATGATATATATATATTATATATATAGATATATATATATATATTATATAGATATATATATATACTATAATTTTTTTTCATTTATTTATATATTTGAGATTTATGATTTCTTTTTTTTTTGTGTATTGTGTTTTTTTATTTCTTTTATTTGATTATATATAATTTTTTTGTCTTTCACATTTTTTAGATCTTTTTATCTTTTTATATCTTTTATTTTAAGTATTTTTTTTATTTTTTTTTATATATATAGTGTGTGAATTATATATCATGATAGACCTATCATATATATATATCTATATAAATATATATAATATATAATATATATATATATAATTATATATATCATATATATATATATATATTTATAGATATATATATATATATTATATAATATAGATATATATATATATATAATATTATCATAATATTATATATTATATAATATATATATATAAATATATATATACAAAAAATGTTTGTCAAAAAATATGAAAATACCAAAAAAAATAAAAAAAATAAAAAATATAACAATAAAAAAATAAATAAAAGACAGCTAATGAAAAATCGAAGAAAAATCAAAACATAGAAATATCCCCCCCAAAAAGAAAACAAATATAAATATTTTTTATAAATAGGATATGTCTAAATTGTGTCTTATCTATCTATCTATCTATCTATTATCATATATTATAATATATATATAATATATATATTAATACGAGTATATATTATACGAATTATATATATATAGTTTATATTATATATATTATATATATAATATATATATATATAATTATATATATATTGCCCCCCCCCTTTCAATTTTCTGGGTATCGCTCCTGACCACTAATACAAAGCCATACAAAATAGATAGATCTACTAATAACAAAGTAATGTTGGTCTGCAAATCATAATGGATGATAGCTGTCAAACCTATTGTAAATGATCTCACTTAAACTAGTTGCATTGGACAAATTCTCTGGGAAGTTAAGAAGAATGTTATTTAGTAATCCTTCCATATATCTAATAACTTTGGTCAATTTTACGACATTTATCCTTTTCTTTCCTACAACCTATTCTCTTCTGCAGTTCAGGGTGTCGCATAAACTAAAATTTACCTCTACCAAATCCATACGCAATGCATCCTTTACCTAGAATTGAGATCAGGCACAGAGTGTGTAACAAATATTACGCCTGACTAACCTAACCAGGACATTGGTTGCTAACCTAACCTGAAGCAGAGTAATGGGGAAGATAACTGCAAACTGCAGGCATTTCCGACAACTTTTTAAAAGAAACTCCATTCTTAACAACCAGAATACATAGGAAATGTGTGAACATTTTATCCACATACTTCAATAACTGGATTGAAATGTCCAAATATCTATAGAATGCTGTGCTAATGGTGAGATTTACAAGTTGAAGACCGGTTATAAACTACGATGCCTTGTAATGTATTATAACTGCAGTAAGGACCGAGGCCATGGTGTATTGCTCCTTTCTTTAATTGAAGAATGACATTAAAGTTGTGACACATTTCTATAAAATATACCTTTTTAGACGTTTTGACTGGATAAAACTCTCCATTTGTAAAAGTATCAATAATGACCATTCAATGACCTTCACAACTTAAGCTAACCTACATAGTCTTCTGCCCTTGAAACTAACCTAGTCTAAGAAAAAACATTTGTTTTGCACAACATTTCATTGTTACTTTTCACACTCGTTCTCACCTATGAACAGTAGAAAAGGGGTAAAAATACTTGATCCGAGACTCAGTCTGTTGTTCTCATATCCAGCCGCAGTAATATAGTAGGGTCAGTAGCTGCTGTAGCCAAAGGCTACATCATTACACCCATATACTTCTCACAAATTCACCAGTAAAACGCGTGTTTAGTACTAATATCCTCTATTGCCAAAAGTCGTCCTGACGAACACTGGGGGCTGCACCATCCAGAACGCCCCCCCCCCCCCCGCTAGTTAACTACCTAGCCTGGCAAGGGGGGGAGGGAGGGAGGGGAGAGGGAGGGGATTACTTATCCTATTATAACCTCGCTGGGATGGCGGGGGGGATTTCGCCCCTACCAGTACCCCCATGTGTTATATATCTCTATTTCCGTCGGGTTTATAGGATTAAAATCTGCAAATTACAGTCCAGTTTTTCTATAACTTGAGGACGGTTTAATAACTCGTGCTTGTCTGCTTTAACTGCATTACAGTAGACAACCTATATCACCAAGTAAACATCTTTCTCCACGTGAACAAAGCCTTATTACTTAACTCTGAACAGCATGGTACAACTTCTAGAGTCCTTGTCGTTGCCCTTATTAGCGGGTGGGTTTTCACTCCGTACCTTCACAGATATCACTTGTGATAACCTCCTACACGTATTTATTAAAGTGAGGGGAGTGAGCTTGCCCCTTCACCCTCACCTCCCCCCCTAAACGATGTCTCCCCTGATACCCTCTCAAAATATACTATGTAAATTTGCTTTCTAAGTCTCAACCTCTACTATGACTACCTAGCCTACCTCACTATATAACCAACCTCCTACCGCAGCAAACACATAGCTGGAGGGCCTCCGGGAGGCCCCGTCCGTATGTCCTTAACCGTGCGAACCCCGATCGGACAGTGTACACGTAGGGCCGCTGGGGAGTTTGCTCATGAGAGCTCACCGGCGGGGCCGCTCCCAGACGCCCGCCGTAGGCATATGACACATTTTGCCCCGTGCTGTTGTGTGTTTTAACCGATTGAGGAATATTTACGGTTACGACCTTCTAACATATTGTCGCATATACATTATGTTTTTTAAGAGGTTTGACACAACCATTCAGCCACTAAAGCCTGATGGGACCCCGTACCGAGAGTCAATGCTGAATGGGCGAGCGACAACTTCGTTGTACTGAAGAGGTGTCCTAAAAAGGGAATAATTGTTTTCGGAACGAAGAGCATGTCGACGACGGTCCGTCAAACACAAACTGTGACCGTGTCTTTTAGTGCCTGACCATACGTCGCTTGCTCTTCGTTCCGAAAAATATCCCTTTTATGGTACCCTCCTGTCAACGAAGGCGTCCGCTCAACCTTCAATCATGACTCTCCGGTACGGGCCGGACTGTTCAATCTCACCCATATACATTACTAAATATGGCAATATGCTCTAAGTACAAGCCAAATATTACTTTTGTCGTTATCCAGTATTATGATGAAGAGTACACAAATACGCTTTGGACTTCGTTTTATTTTTTAATTAACACAACAAAATTCTATTGTGATTTATACATGGTGGAACAGCCATGAAGAACGAGATGATATGAATGATTGGAAGATTTGTAATAGATATCATTTTCAACATTTAAATCATTTGCAGGCCCATACAAAACTACAAATAATTAGAACTATACATCAACCAGATATTTTTGAGTTCAACGCTGTCAAACACTCGAATTAGCAGGATTTCCTGTCTCTAATTTTTACATTCCTGGTATCCAATCCTCCACCTTCATATACCACTCTGCTGCTCCATACCATCCTGGTCTCTATAAATCATTACGACCCTTTCCTTTAACATAGGGCAGATGCGTGCTAGGGTTGACTCTCACTGTAAATAATAAATATATATAATATATATATTACTATATATATATAATACGTCTATATATATATTATATATATATGATATATATAATACAGATATATAATATATATATATTATATATATATATGTTGCTATAGGATATTATATATAATATATTTATATATATATATACTGCAAATTTATTATACTATATTATACTTATATAATATTTATAACTATATAATTTACCTGCAAAAAAAACTGGAGGACAAGAAAAGTCTTTCTCATTTTTGCTTGGCCCTCTCGTGTCGATGTGTTAAATTTTATCGGGTTTGTCGTGTATAGACATTATCTGACATCTCAACTGGGCTGGGGGTTAGTCCTCTCACAGTTGCAGCCACATCGTGCTCAGGCTGCCTAAGATATGTATGAGGGGTAGAAGGCTTGCCATCTTTGCTCTATGCGCCATAAAATTTCCCATCCCTCCCCTTCCTCTACCCCCTACCCTCCAGATCTACAAGATCATTATATAGCCTGACATAATCAAGCCAGTGTTAAGAAGACACATATATCACTTTGTACAGTGTTGGCAAGTATCCATACATGCCAGATAGCATGGGAGCCGGTGAACCCTCCAAAATCTGTCTCAATCTGGTGCATTGCAGGCTCTACATGATGAGGTTTGGTAATCAGTTGGTCGAAAAAGAGTTAGAACGCCTCGGAAATGACAGACACTTGAATTGCTTGGATCTTCTTTGTCGTTCCATGTCTTCTTTGCATTTTCCAAGGTCGTTTCTAAACTCTTTTTCCACCAGCAGTGTTGAGAGATGAGATGGGTGTGAAGACATGAATTGAGAGAAGGGAAAAAAAAAAAAAAAAAGTTCCTTTCGCAGGTTTATACCCATCCTCCTTCTCCTCTTTCATGTCTCCCCCCCCATTTCATCACCAACCACCACAGCTGTCACTATATAACACCCTCTTTCCTGCTTTCCCGCCACCACACACCCCTCCCTCCCCGGCATCCCACAGCCACTAACTCCCTCCACACTGCATACAACCACGGGAACAAGTGAAGTCTACAGAACGTGTCTCTAGCTTTCCTTTGCATGGGAAATAAGCGTAAAGTATACATACACCCAGTTCCTGATTGAACAAGTTTTTTTTTTGTCAGGCCTGCCTCTTATTTTCTATCGGTGATCCTGCCTGAAAATCCGTGAAAATTACTAGTTTTGTGACAGCACAATATTTGTATGTTCTTTAAAAACATTTCTGTCGATTTTTATGTGTATTTATGACTTATCCTTGTACTTATTTCATTCTTTCATCTTTTGTATATTTTCAATGTCTGGCTCAATAACCAACAGGTATGATGACGTACTCTTCATTCAGGTCAGTTATGGCCATCAAGTGAGTGGGCCAGCAGACTGGTTAACTTCCTCCAGCACGGCGGCTACGGTCGATGCGGCACACGCGCACCACAGGACAACCCTTGAGCGTCGTTATTCTTGTAGCGTCTTATGGACGACTTGCCCCGCTGAAGGTATGCCTCCATGATTGATGTGATCAGGCTATAGTTTTGTTACTCCTGCAGCCAACACCACAGCCTGAGGACTGTTTGCTCAGATGCTCCACGGCACATGTTGTGTGCCTCTTATCTGCTCTATCTGGTGCATCTGCTCCCTTGCCGCCTCCTCCAAGTTCGCCTGTCCATGTTGTAGCTGACGTCGGCGCATACACCGTAAGGCCCTGCCGTCCTGCTGTAAGATGTTCAGATGCACAGTTCTCACAATAATGTATGAACTTCTAACACTGATCATATTGAAAGCAGACACACAACAAAATATTTTTTAAGTACATGTAATTGACATAACGGTACTTATGACACAGACTGTGGTGCTGACAGCCACACATTTCTGTGAATTGAGGACAGTATAATTGGATTAATATACTGCGTAGTACATAGTTAGGGCAAATCTTTTTTAATCCAGACAAATCTATTACTCACCCACAAGGGTCAGTGAACCAATAATTGGCTACATGGGTTTAAATGGGGGTTAATATATAATGTACCCCTCTTATTGTCATCAAAATGCATCCCAGTTCACACACAATTCATATTAAGGTAAGGCAGATACAGCTTGTTGAAAACCTTTTCGGTATATGTGATGTAACTAATTCACCTAAAGATGCAATTCAGTCTTAATCATTCAATGTTAGCTCATATGGATTACATTCATTAACCTGAGAAGTTTGTAGATCCATCTCTTGTCAGTGAATAGGTGGCATTTCCTAGAAGAGTTCTCACTCAAAGGAGAATTTTTTGCTCGCATTAAAAGGTTAGATAACACAGGTTCAATGATTGGCATACACACTATAGGCACAGAATAGGAAAGGATAAGGATTGGGCAAAGCTCATAGTCGCGTACCACCCCATACATCATAGAAGAAATATTATCACCTTGGTGGAAAGGTTGGGTTAGCATTAGTGAAAACAACTTTCTTACAACTACTCTTCTAGAACTCTTATTCTCTTTCTCTCTCAATTTCCATTCTTTTAAACACACTCTTCCAAACCTGAGAAAATAAATGAGAAAAAACAACTCACACGTATTACAGTTTCTCAAAGGTGAAGGCCATACTGTTTGGGAGTAGGTTTTACACACCGTGCACTCAATGACATAGTGTAACAGTTCTTTAGTCACTTGTTGCACTTAAAGCACTCTCCATCCATTACATATGAAGTCATTCAATAAAAAAAAATCTTAGAATGTGTTGAGGACATGGTGCAGGACAAGTCCACATGTATTAGACAGGTGGTGACTGCAAGTGGCTAAAGGGGGAAGAAAAGGAGACATGCTTAGTCTATATCCCAGCTCAATGACAGAAACAAGCTCTCGAAGGGTATTCTGGAAGACACAAATGGAACAAGAAAATTTACATTAACATTTAGAGGCATTGTTGGCGTTAATAGAGTAGGATAGTATGTGTCTGATTGAAATAAGATACCTAAATTGGCCATTGCAACCCTGGACCGAATGTTGCATCATGTATAGTATAAATACATGAATATGTAACTCTATATTATTCGACACAAATTAACAAGTTCCTAACCTACCTTATAACGATAACAGCATAGTTGTGCAAGCAAAGTATCTCTTGCATCTGGTCACATACATATACTATGATGGTGGCTCGAAAAGAATTCCTGAGGCCAACAAATTCTTCTTAAATCCAATAGCTCGGTTGCTGCTGCATCTCGCATTGAGAAACACCACCCATGAAGTTCATGAGAGAGAGAGCGAGAGCGAGAGGGAGAGAGATATATTTAAAAACATGTAAAATGAATGATGGCAAATAATGATTGCCATTACATTCTTTTATAAGCTGTTAAGAGCCTGACACATTCAAACATCACTTGTACAATAAAATATTATAAAACATCCATCAAAGAATTACTTATCCATCATTATTATCTTAATCTCACAATACATCTCCATTTCCTGCATTCTGAGCGATGTTTCCGCCCACCACCTTTGTACGTTCTCCCACTACGGTCAATGCGTTGGATAATTTTGACAACCCAGTGCCACCTACACGCCTCAGTTCTGGGACGTTCCACAATACCAAGTCACGACTCCCGCATTGATGTGATAATCTGCGAGAAAGCATTCATACGTGTTTATGTCTCATAGAAGTGATCAGTATTTTTTTTTTTAAAGGTTGACATAAATTCATATGGCCCGAGCAAAACAAGTAAACCGTAATCTGCCACTTTTAAAGCAAAAAAAATTTACTCACGCGTACTCTCAGGTTAGGTTAGTTTACTGCTCTATTGATGAAAAGAAAACGTTGCTGAACTGAATTGAGGGTTAAAATAATATCTTCGTGATTAAAAAACATAAAATATACAGTCACATAAACGTTGCTGTCATATTGTTCCGCAATAAGGTGAAGGTTCCCTCAAATGTGCGTGTGTGTTTACCCTAATTGTATTATTGCAAGAAGCACACACATAACCCATATAGTTTGCAAAACATAATTCAGTAAGCTGACCTAATTTAATAGTACCTTGAATAATGTCACAAGTAGCTACAACCATCAGCACTCTGCAGTGTCTATCAAGCACCATGCATGCATTTCCTGTGTCTGCGGCAAATGGTAGATGCTTTAATAAAAATACAAAGAAGAATGACATCAAAATTTAAATGGTAAAGAACATTTCTGCGTCGTGTCGAGTTCTAAGTTGGTGTTTTGCCTGTATGATTCCTATCACAGCGAAATCCAATGAACATTCCACGATATTTCAGTGACAAAGTTTTGTTTTTATTTCGGTATTATTTCAATGTTACAATATTTAACGGTAACTTGATTTCAGTACCTTTAGATACTACTATTTAAGGTTTGCCTCGACTTACAGGTAATTAGTATATGTGTGAATAGTGAATGGCGGAAGGAATACAACCATTTAAGTATTAGTAACTGTGTTAGGCCTGCCTTTTCGCTACTCCGTACCTCTAACATGCGTCAAGTGAGTAGGATCGCAGCGTAGCGATACACATTCCCCCTCGCTGGCTCTGGAGCCTTTGTGTGGTCGAAGATTTGTGGTTGTCAACCGAGAGGCGACCGTAGTGTAAGCGTACACGTCCGCCCTGCCAAGTGCGATAGGTCCCTCGGTATCGATCCCCGAGCGTGGTGCTGCCTTTTCGGTGGACAAACCTCTGACAGTAGCTCAACTAAGAAATGGTAATAGCCGAAATATAAATGTGTACACGATACACTTTTTTATATTGAAATTATGGTAAATAATTAGTTTATCGATGGAAAGAATGAGTGCTAATGAATATAAGGTAAAATTCATCAGTGTTTGCCACACACTCTCTCCACTTCCCCCAAACAAGTTTGGGGACCTGTGGGAATGCGGGGTTTTCGGGGTGGAAAACAAATAGGGCGTCGGAAACACGGTAATTTAAAGAGTTTTTGGTTTAGGGGGGTAAAATTTCCTTAAATCTAAGGTTAATTTCCTTATATTTAGAGAAATATTTTACATAACCAACAATTTACCTAATCCTAGCGGGGGGCTTGACCCACCGCTGTATATACCTAACCTAACCTAACCAAATCTAATCGAACTAACAATATCTCATCCTAGCCTACCCAAATCTGAACCTTAACCTAGCCTTAACCCCTAGCGGGGGTGTTGGGTGTGTTCTCGACACTCTCGGTCATCATTCTGTGAGGATCGTCAGGTTCACACTCGGTGTTCCCGCCACCCATGCGGCGACCTTTTGAATACCACAATCTATAGTGTGGGGCATTCGCGCGTCATTTTCTGATTCGAAACTAAACTAACTATATGTTAAATAAAACATAAGATATGTTCAATAAATTATTAAAACTAACCTCACAATAACCCCTAAAAATTACTAACCTATACCTCAAATAAACACCTCCTCTAAAAGTTTACTAACCTAACCTCGACTATAGTTACTCACAACCTACACCTCACTATAACCTCCCCTAAAAGTTTACAAACATAACCTCAATATACAACCCCTAAAAAATTACTAACACCTATACCTCACTATAACCTAAAGTTTACTAACATCAACCCTAACAATAACCCCCTAAAGTTAACTATCTAACCACACTACTATAGCCCCCTAAAAAGTTTACTTATATTGCCGTAGGCGTCCGCATTCATGTATTACGCGACCATCCACGTCTCTGGACTCAGAAAATCCCATATACATGTTTCCCTAGATCTAGGGAATTTTATAACTGCCATAACTAAAAAAAAAACAAGTGTTTGCGACGCATATTTTGTACCCCAGCCACATATATCTGCATTCTCCCAGTTCCCCCAGCTAGTTTGTGGGTCAAAGGGTGGGCAGTGGGTGGCAACGGAGTATGGCAAACCTGAATTTACCAGATACTAGCAAGGACTATAGATACGGGCCAGATGGGACGACGAACAGCTATAAACGCATAGGTAGAGAAGGCAATGGCTATAATAGATACGTGCAGTAACACGATATATATGAAGCCCAACTTAATTATTCGGTGTGTTTGTAATCGTTACATGATGTTCACGGTTGTTTAATGGACTTCTCCGCCGAAACACCAACCGAGAACTCTCGCCGATAGTGGAGACAATCCCGCACGTGTAAAGTTTCGAAGCACAGTTCCCCACTTTTAATAGCTACCTGATAGCCTCGCGGTGCGACTGTTTTTCATACAGGTATCCCTCAGGTTAAGCAATTCTATACTTCTCCTTTACGAACCGAGCTCCACTTCCTTCAACTAAAGCCATCATCTAGCATAAAAAAGTTAACCTTTTAAACATATTTATTGTCGACTGCGACTCTCAAATAACACGGGATAAAAATCTCGTATTTCATGGTCAACGAAATGACTTTTTTTATGTTTCACTGCAGTTTTTCAAAGTGTACATCATCTACTCACACCTAACTCCACTTCATTCACTTAATTTAAATGCCTCTCATCTTCCGTAACAAGTCAGATAATGGAAAAAAAAAAAAATGAGAGGGCTTCCTAACCAGGATAATAACGAACTCATATATCTGATTCCTACTATAATCGTTCACTCCGGGTAACAATACCCGTAAACATGTTATGTGCTGCTGCTCTAACACCTAACACACTCCCTTCTATGTGTTTCATGTCCTAGATCTTACGGTACTCTTACATTTCGCTATGGTGTCAATCTCGGAGGCAGAGCAAGCTGTGTACGAAGCGAGGAAGCCTTTTTGGATTTTCAAATTTTGTTTTTTTTCAAGATTAGCTGACCTCCTGGGAGCAAGGGTTTTAATCTGTACCAAAAGCAACACAAAAAAACATGCACCAAGGCATGCACGAGGACAGATCACTATCTAAAGGGGCCCAAAAAATTTTTGCCCCGAGAGTAGCCGCATTAATATTTTTCTTGTGCACTTCAAATATACACCAAGCGGGCGGACGGAGAATCTCAAGGTCAAAGGTAGCCGCTGGTTATCCCCTGATGATATTAACCTACATCAATATCATCACATAACTGTTTTTTTTAAAAGAATGTTTACACATAAAAAAAGCAATACATTTTTTAAATTTGTACTTTTGATTTACAGATAATAAATTTTCCTCTCTGAAAATACACCAGGGGCACTACGGCGGGCATTCGGGGGCAAGTTTGCCGCTGGTGGCCGCCGTTCGCCGCTCTAATGCCCACGTAGGCCCCCCCGGTGGTGGTTAGCGGGGGAGACATGGGAGTATGGCTGTATGCAAAAAGGAAAATAAATAGGAGAGTGGAAGAGAAAGGGAAAGAAGAATGGCTGAGGGGAATGAGTGAGAAATCAACACTGGAATGGTACAGGAGAAAGGACCAGCCACGGTATGAAAGGTTCTATGATGGTGGCTATGGAGGGGACCTACTCTTCAGAGCCAGGACAAAGTCGCTGGAGGTAAATAGTCGTATGTACAGATGAAAAAATGATGGCAGCAAGGTGTGGGGAGATGTGTGTGACAGGAGTGGATGAAACCGTGGAGCACTTGATGCTGGAATGTGAACGGTATGAGTATGCTAGAACACAGATGTTGGAGGTAGTGGTAGGAGAGGTCGGAGCCTCTAGTACGGAGGCGTACTAGAGCAATCCTACAGTACTCCTATGGCAATCACAACAGAGATCTTGTAGCTGCCATGGGAAATACTAGAGCAATCCTAACAGTACTCCTATTGCAAACACAACAGAGATCTTGTAGCTGCCATGGAAAGTACTAGAGCAATCCTACAGTCTCCTATTGCAATCAAAACAGAGATCTTGTAGCTGCCATGGCAAGTTTCTAGACAATCCTACAGTACTCCTATTGCAATCACAAAAGAGATCTTGTAGCTGCCATGGAAAGTACTAGAGCCATCCTACAGTACTCCTATGGCAAATCACAACAGAGATCTTGTAGCTGCCATGGAAAGTAAATAGAGCAATCCTACAGTACTCCTATGGCAATCACAACAGAGATCTTGTAGCTCCATGGAAAGTACTAGAGCAATCCTACGTTTTCCCCATGGCCAATCACAACCCGAGATCTTGTAGCTGCCATGGAAAAATACTAGAGCATCCTACAGTACTCCCCATTGCAATCACAACAGAGATCTTGTAGCTGCCATGGAAAGTACTAGAGCAATCCCCTACCCCGGTACGTGCCGTATGGCCCAATCACCCCGAAAAACTGGCTCCCAAGTACTTAGCAATCCAAAAGGAACTTGTAGCTCCAGAATTTAGAGCAAAAAGTACTTTAGAATCCAAAAGATCCTTTTAGTCCAGGAAAAACTTGAGCTCCTAAGGGGTTAGCAATCCAAAAAAAGCTTTAAACTCCAGGAAAGTATAAAAAAATCCACATTTCTCCCTTTCAATCACAACAGATCTT
>JACEEZ010022345.1:38026-59946 GCA_016584305.1 Chionoecetes opilio | reverse complement strand
CCCAGGTTTCCCCACAAACTTAGGTGCGTTTTCGTAGTCTAATGTGAACACAGAGAGGAATTGCCTTAGCCAGGATAACCCCGCCAACGTACTGTTGTTCATTGTTTATTAGTCTTTATCGCTAATTAATTTTATTAAATACAATATTAATGATAGGCAAGCTAAGTTTGATAGGTGTTACCACGTTAGGGGGGAAACAACGAAGATATAGAGGGATCTTGGCTGTATTTTGCTATTCACTTTAATTTTGGTGGGCAATGATCTAGTAACCTTGTATTTTATATTAATCCTTTCAATGAAAAAATACCTTTAGGTTTTACTCTATGATAGACATTGGAAGTTTCGACGGAGTTCGACGGTACCATCGAAACCTCCATTTTCCCTACCGTCGAAAGTGCATTCCGTCGAAACTTCCTGTAATCAATACAACACCCTTCCCTCTGCCACTCTCCACGGCCAAACGCCTTATCTCACGGTCTGCCTCTCTACCTGGGACAACATGCTCGGCGATGTCTTGCGTATCACCTCTATGGGCAAACACCACAGTGACTCCTCACTTCAGCCACGGAAAAGGAAAATCAGCCGTAGTATCAAACGTCCCCTTCCCCTTTTCCAAGGAATGACCCGCATGGCGTTATCTTTTGTTTGATCGTGTATCAAATGTTCCTTCCCCTTCCCCATGGTGCGGCCCCTTCGCTTGTAGGTTTGGTAGCCCTCCCTGTTTGTTTACTCTGGTGTGATCAGTAGGCTGGGGCGCAGTTTTGTTTACAATATTTCTCTATGCACGTGTGAGGGTAACAGGATTCCTCATGTGTTTTCGGGCTGTACTGAGGAGGAAAATTTCCTATTACTCCCATGGACCGAGAACATTTATTGAAATCTTTAAAAAAAAAATTTATTTGATGAGTCCGGGTACGATGGGTAGCTGCTCTCGAGAAGCAGGCCTGAGCAGGGATCGTAGTCAGCTGTGGATATGGTGAAATACGTACACTCGACCCTCCATTTCCGGACTATTAGGGGATTAGCCTGGTCCGGGAACCCCAAAAGTCTGGGAGGTGTGGCCATTCACAGACTTTATCTGGTAAACAGTAAGGTGTACGGGGTTTTCTAGTACATTTTGGGTCCTTGGGCACCAAATGCAGGAGGCATCGTTGTTGTTGTTGTTGTTTTAAGGGCTGCGAGGATCCCTTGGGGAACACTATGAGCCATGGTACGTCCTATGATGCTATCACCGGGGACGGTAGTTGACCTGTCTTCTTCAGGAAGGCACAGGTGAGGCAGAGGACAGCGTGTTTGCCGTGAGGGGCGGACGCCCGCCGCCGCCAGCAGGTGGGCAGGTCAAAGGTGGTGATGTTCAGGGTGAGGAGTTGAGATTTTTAGCACTACAAGGGGGGAGCAGAGCTGGGCACTAAATATATTGAATGTATTTAATACAAAATACTAAATACATTGAGAAATGTATTTAAATACTAAATACTAAATACATTTTACGAATGTATTTAAATACATTTGTAAATACATTTTAAATGCACACAGATTTTAACATGTCCGAAAAAAATGGATTTCCTTTGAGTTTGGTTTTCCTTAGAAATTTTCCCCTCCTCAGGCCTAAATTTCCTTGAAATCAGGACATTTCCTTGCCAATGGCAACCCTGGTTCACTGTAACATTAGGGTTGCCAAATAGTTTCGGCTGGTTTTATGGCCAAATTGACTGATAAAAAAGTATTTACATTTTTATATTACGAGTATTTAATACAATGTATTTAAATACTCATAAAAGTATTTAAATACTGTATTTAAATACATGATAACCAATGTATTTAATAAATACACAAATGTATTTAAATACGTACAGGGAGGTCCCGAAGATACGAGCAGTTTAGGTTCCACCTGGCATACTCGTAAAGCGAAATCTCGTAACGAAACACATAACTAATGGTAAAAATATAGGTTTGGTTCCAGGACCCCATCAATTTAAAAAAAATAAAAAATAAAAGACATGTTTTTTCAAGCTAAAATAAACTATAGCAAACACAACAAACACACAGCGTCTATATTACCCACACTGTACTACCTATTCTGTAGAAAAAGCATTCTGAAAGAGAAAATAGCACACAAAATAACATAACTGCACATTAATTAAACATAAAACATGCATAACAAGCAAAAAAGACGTTGTAATGTAGGAGACGCCGTGAGATACAAGAGAAGGTAGTGTAGCGGTCCCAAGGTTGGGGCCGCACACCTGCTAATTACCCCTAAAGGTCAGGCCGCGCCATATGTTTAATTACCCTTCAGGTCACGCCTTGCTAGGGGTGACCTGACTGCAGTCCCAAGGTTGGGGCTGCACACCTGCTAATTACCCCTAAATGTCAGGCTGCACCATATGCTTAATTACCCTTCAGGTCACGGCTTGCTAGGGGTGACCTCACTGGGGTCAACCAAATCCCCCTTTGTCCAGCCCGGGAGTGGTAGGGCCCGCATTTTGAACTTGATAATTTTACTCACCCCAGTTTGAATGTCGTATCATTGCATTTCAATCTCGTATATTGAAAATAGACCCTAATTTACACATCTCGTATCATCGGATTCTCGTAACCGAATGCTCGTATAAAGGGCCCTCCCTGTATTTAAATACAATGTATTTAAATACTGCCTAGCTCTGGGTGGGAGTGGAAGCAGACAGACACATTCTGCAGCAGAAGGTGTTCAATTCCTGCACCAGGATAATTCGTGATTCCAGGTTCAATTCCTGAACATTCCTGCACCAGGGACAGTGGGGGTCAGGGGACAGACGGAGGCAGTGAAGGTGAGCTGTGAGTGTCGTGTGGCCCAGGCGGAGGCGGGTGAGGGTGACATCGATCGAGGATGCGGGACTTTTTCCTTATCCATAGCTGGGGGGAAAAGTCACTGCGGTATTGGCCCTTGGAGGTCATGCGGAGGGCATCGCCGAGCGTGTTATTCCAGGTGGAGCGGCAGACCCAGGAGATGAGGCGTTTGGCCATGTAGAGCGGCAGAGGGAAAGGGAGGCATTGTGGCGATAATACTCACTCCGAGCGGCTGTGTCCGCCCGCCCTGACCCCTAGTGCCATCTTCAAACTAACGGCCGGGAACCCTCGCAGCGCGGGAAATTTGAAATGCCATACTTTCCTTAATGTCCCGGACATACAGTGTCCACAAAAAGTATAGAGCGTTTGCCATATAAATCAGTGGCAAAAAGCATCCACAAGTATGTTGGGCTTTGGCAGCCAAGTCGTGTTGCCGACAGGAACCAACTTTTATCTGGCAACTCAGACATATATAATAGGGAAACTGGAGTCACAGTTTCCCACTCAGTGCTCACTGAGCTGCCTTTGAGAGGGGTTCTGTGATGCTTGCTCCCATACCATGACCCTCTAATTTGGCTTGTCAGTTTGTTGGTACTGCAACTTTTGTACCCACACATCCAGATGGCTCCAACCAACCTTAGCACTGAGGAAAAGCCTCGTATTTTGGCCTGGAAGGTGGAAAATGTGTCAACAAAAGAAATAGCCAGACGCACAGGCCGTGGGGAACAGGCCATGATGATGTAACCATCATGTCACCATCACCATCATGTCATCATGTCATGGACGTTAGGGTGCCAATAGCGCATAGGGGTAATTTTTCAAAGTCAATATTTTTTCACTTACTTTTGTGGTATTCTGCCTTGTACTTAGAAACTTCGTGTTGCAAAGTTTCAGGCTAATCGGTTGATATTTAGAGGTGGCGGATCGATCTTGACACATTTCCTCTTTTCGCCCTCAGTCATGACCACGAGAAAGCAAACTGAAGTTTGGCTTCTTGGCCATAGTGTTCCTACTATCACAGGAGCAAAACCTTCCCAGCCGTGGAGGACGTTTTACGACTATTTTTCTACGCACACAAGGAAGAGAAGAAGACGGTGCAGCAGAGTGCAGCTGAGGACTGCAAGGAGGTCCTCGACTTCTGGACACGAGCTAGGATCCCCACCATCGCAGAAACTAGCGTGAGGAGGAAGATTACTGGACTTTTCGACGAGTGGAAGATCCTGAGCAAAAGCAAGAATAACTCTGGAGTCACGCCTGCCGAAAAACAGAAGACCTTCCAAGAAAGTCTCCCAGACCTTTGGACATCGCCCACTCCACGCCCTCACTCTGATGACCATTCCTGAAGACAAGGATTCCTTCTTGCCCAGCGGAGAAGGGGAGCAGGGTTCGATGGCTGGTCTGGACAAGAAGCTGAAAGAATCGGTTTGCCGACGCGAAAGCTCTCTCTCACGTAGCCTTCAACAGACGCCACAAAGGAGAAAGATGGTGGAGCTGGAGTCGTCATCGTCTGAGTCATCAAGTCCAGCCAACGCTGCCAACACATCGACTTCTTCTTTCCGACGCTGGGTCGCTTCTCCACCAAAGCGATTGAGGACACGGGCACGAAGTCCGTCCTATCCCTGATCTCGTCGGAGCCCTTGACAGAACTGGGGTCAGTAGCCGCCAAGCCCTTCAAATTGTGGCGGCTACGGCAAGTAGCTTGGGCCACGATCCACAAGAGCTTGTGCTGAATCCCGATTCCATTCGACAGGCAAGAGCGAAGTACAGGTCCACTTTGGCGAAGGACATCAAAGAGACTTTCAGTCCTCTTACCCCTCTTACCGTTCATTTGGGACGGGAAGATCCTTCCTCAAGACGATGGCACTTGCGCCGAAAGACTCGCCATCCTCGTCACAGGAGAAGAGTGGAGAAGCTCCTAGAGTCCCGAAACTGCACTCCAGACTGGTGATGCAGCCGCTACAGCTGTGTTCGAGGCTCTAGAAGACTGGGGGGTCCAGGAACGAGTCGTGCGATGTGCTTCGACACAACCAGTGCCAACACTGGAGCCATCAATGGTGCATGCACCATCTTGCAACAGAAGATCGGCCGACCCCTCGTTTCACTTGCTTGCCGTCATCACGTCCACGAACTTGTCCTTAGAAGGCCTTTTCTACGTGTTTGGGGTCATCTTCTGGTCCTGAGATCACCATCTTCTCTCTCGCTTCAAGGACTACTGGTCTTACATCAATCAATCGGCAATAAACCCTCCACCAACGAAGATCTGCCGGGAGACTCTGGTCTCCAAGAGGGACGATCTCATTCAAGGTATGAACGTCTGCTTCAGACAAAGCAGCCCCGTGACGACTATAAGGAACTCGCTGAGCTGAGCATCCTTTTCCTCGGCGGCGCTCTTCCGAAGACCTCGATCCGTAGCCCCGGAGCGCGTTGGATGGCGCGTATCATTTACGCTCTGAAGATGATCTTGTTTCGGGAGCAGCTGACTGGAGTCGTCACACCTTGAGAAATGTCAGCCCTCCAGCGGTTTCTCATCGTTCGCAACCAAGATCTACGTCCTGCGATGGTTCGAATCGACGGTTCCATCCTACGCTCCCCGCCAACGATCTTGGATTCGCTAAGGACATCCTTCAGTACCACGACGAAAGTATTCGGAAGGCCTGCTTCACCACTCTGAGCCGCCATTTCTGGTACTTGAGCGAAGAATCTCATTGGCCTGTCACTGTTCGACTCACGTCTCCCTGTCTCCGACAAACAAGCAATTGTACACAATGTACAGGCCATTCTCTACGATGAAGGAGCTGAGGAACCCGCCAAGCGAATAAACCTCCCATCATCACAAGTTCCTGCGGCAACACTGCCCTCCTTCGCCACGAAAAATTCCCTCCGCCTCTTCGAAGCTCTTGATATCAAGACCGACTTCCTGTCCGCCAACCCTCGGAAGTGGCAGGAAGAGGAATCGTACGTCGAGGCCTGCCGCCGAATCGAGGGACTTCGCGTCGTCAACGACACAGCCGAGCAAGGAGTGGCGCTCATCCAGTCCTTCAACCTCCGGCTGACCAAAGACGAGGAACAGCGCCAGTTCCTCCTCCAAGTTGTGGAGGCCCATCGCCATCAACAGCCCGGGACCTCGAAGGCTTCCCTTCCCCGGCCAAGCCGGCCACAATGAGTGGGGTGGCTCCCCATGATACCCCCCCCACCGAGGGGCTAATACTCACCAAGAGGGGGACCAGCAGCCCTGCTGGGGAAGGGATGTCCGGCTTGTCCGCTTTCAAGAGATGACATCCCCTCCTTAATAGGCCAGTGCATAAGGGTAAATAACAAAGTTGTAATCCGCCACCCCTAAATATCCACCGATTGAGGTCAAACTTTGCATACGATGGTTTCTTGCATAGATGCACCATTACACCAAAGTAGGAAGAAAAATTCAAACTTTTGATTTTTATTGGCACCCTAATGGACGTAGGGACAGGCCGCCTGAAGATGGTCAATTTTGGTCATACAAGCAAAGGGGAACATGACAAAATACTAAAAATAAAGAATAGTTTCATTTCCATGTGTTATTAATAAATACCTTAATATATACCATGATGTTTATATTGGGGAGGAGGGGGCGCTCTATACTTTTTGCGGACACTGTATGTCCGGCCCATGCCAAATATGTCCGGGGGCAGACAATGACCGGGAAATCCGAAATCCGGCAATAGGAGGTCTGGAAAATCTAGGGTCAAGTGTACTGAGCAGCAGCTGCATAGATCTGGGAACGTCTTATGTTCGCATACGCATACGTACTTAACGTTCACTACTATCATCATTATCATATGAATATTAGATGAAGTATTTACCGTATTTTACAGCTTATAAGACGCACTTTTTTTTCCTAAAAAGTACCCTGAAAAATACTCAACGTGTCTTCTAAGATGAATGTTGGAATGAGACTGCCGCCAAGACTGGCGGGAGCCGTTCCGCGGCAACTTCCACCTCGGTGGATTGGCACCAACAGCACCACCTATCGTCTGCTAGTGTTGATGTATCATTTACCACCAGGCTATCACACGTATCACAAGCTTAGACTCTATATGAGTCTGCCACTAAGACTGGCGGGAGCCGTTCCACGGCAATTCCGCCTCGGCAGATTGGCGTCAACAACGCCACCTATCGTCTGCTAGTGTTGATGTATCATTTACTACCAGGCTGTCACACGTATCACAAGCTTTTTTCAGTCATGGAAATTATAATCCATGGCGAATTCATCAAAACTATTTACTTATACCTTTAGACAAGAGATGTTTTTATATCCTTAGATTTTATTATTATTTTTTTTTTTTTTAAGGATTTTTTTTCTCCAAATCAGGGTGCGTCTTCCAAGATGCAGCATCTTATAAGCCGTAAAATATGGTACTATATGAGAGTAGAAATAATGGATTGAATATACTGTCAATGATTAACTTTACTAAAATGTGATGTGAGTACATCAGCTTGATGGAGGGCGGTAGCATCGCCTTGGGGAGGCGGTAGCGGAGTGGTTAGCGTCTCCGACTGACGTTCTCGGTGACCCGAGTTTCGATCCCCAAAGAAACCCAAAACCTTTCTGCACCGTCGAGTGGCCTAAGAACACCCACATGCCCTGCCCATCAACTCTACCTTCGATTGCGAGTGCATCGGAGGACACAGGGGGGCGACATGAGCCTCTAATCACAGGCGTCACTATAAGAATCCTGCCTGCGCCACCACGGGCGAGGACCAACCATCAGAGCCCTCAAGTGAACCATCCGAGCCCTGGGTCACCACTGCCTACAGGCACTATAGGCACAAATGAAGAAGAAGAAGAAGAAAGGGTGGTGGAGCAGCATTGCACAGTGGTGTGGTGGTCAGGAGTAAATAACCTCATAATTAGTTTCCTGAATAATAAACATTGGTATACAACACACATGCAAAACTGGCTCCATACTCATACCGCGATTGATACTATTCATCCCACGTCTGCCTGGTCATACAACACTCACGGCACCGGAAGAAGGAATCACAGGGGTGATCAAAACCTGGATGGAAAGTTATCTGAGAGGAAGAGAAATGAAAACAGTAGTGAAGGATGAAAAGTCTGAATGGAGAAACGTACTTAGTGGGGGACCACAAGGATCAGTGTTGGCACCAATAATTTTCATGATTTACTCAATGACATGACGGAGGAAATAAATAGTTTATTAGTCTATTTGCAGATGATACAAAACTATTAGAGAAATAAAAGCTATAAGATTGTGAAAACTACAAAATGACCTGAACAAGATCTACGAATGGAGTAGAAGATGGGAAATGGAATTTAATGTAAATAAGTGTCATGTGATGGAAATCGGAAAAAGCAAAAGAGATATAAATAGCCGAGATACATACAAGATTATAAAGAATATTAGAGTGGCAATTCATTACATGGACACAAATGCAATTCATTACATGGACACAAATGCAATTCATTACATGGACACAAATGCAATTCATTACATGGACACAAATAGGATGAGAAAGATAATTACTACAATGATCCGACCAAAAATGGAATATACAGGAAAACCTCGTTTATCCGGCACCCTCGGGGGGGAGCGCATGCCGGATAACTCATTTTGCCCGGTGTTTTGAGTTACTCTGATGGAATCGCCCAAAATCCCTTTTTTTTTTTTTTTTTTTTTTTTTTTTTTTTTTTTTTTTTTTTTTTTTTTTTTTTTTTTTTTTTTTTTAACATCACAAGGAACTGGCCAAGGGCACAACAAAAATGGGTAACACAAAGCCCGCTTTGTTGCCAGTCCCTATAAAGAAGACAATAAGAGAATAAAATAAAAAAGAGGGGTGAGCCAATTTAGTTCGGGAGATGTCTTGTTACTCTTCTTTTGAAAAGATTTAAGTCATAGGAAAGTGGAAAAACAGAAACAGGAAGAGAGTTCCAGAGTTTACCAGTGAAAGGGATGAAAGGGTTGCCAACCCTGCGTACCCTGCCAAATTTGAACTAAATTTCTGCCGATTTTCTCAGTTTTTGAAATAATTATACATAATTAATGCCTGGGTTATCCTGCTGAGTGCCCCTTTTCTACCCCGCACTCCTCGTCAGGATGGACAAGCCGGCCCTCGTGTCGCACGCCCAGCAGCACGAACACTCTCCTCTCTTTTTTCACAGGATCTCTCTGACGGGCTCAAGCTAGCCCGTTTGGTCCTCCCTGCTGAGCCCGGGAAAAAAAAAAAAAAAAAAATGCCTGGGTCGATTAGTGCCGTTGTTTTGAGGCTGCCGTTGTTTTAAATGCTGGTTAAATGAGGTTCTCCTGTACTGCCATTGTATGGTCCCCATTAAAAAGAAGCATGTGAAAAGTTGGAGAGGATACAAAAGAATGGGAACAAGATGGTACCAGAGTTAGAAGAACTTTCTTATGAGTGTAACGCGGAAAAATGGGTTAAAACTTTTGACCCATGACTGACGAAGAGCTTACGTTGAAAGGGAGGGGGTAAAGTAATATATAAATGTCGAGTAACAAAGTGAGTAATTTTCCTCCACTCCTCAGTTCTGAATCAAATATAAAAAAAATTTTGTGATATATTTTTATACCGGCGATAGCTGGCCACGTCGCTTGGCTAGGCAAGGAGGAAGGGAGACGCCATATTAGTTGGCTGTAGCGGTCCACGAGTCACAGTGTCGAGTCGGACAGGGGGGGTTTGGGGTTTTCACCCTTGGAAAAGGTATGTCAGGGACAAGGTGTTGGTAGAGATGTAGATGTGATTCATTGAATTATCTGTGATAACATGAGAACTAATGGAAGGTGTTATTCATAGGGTCCAAGGTACTGTGGAAAAGACGGCTGGAGGAGGTGGCTGATGAGCTGGGAGGAACACCTGTGAACAATTTTTGAGTGAAACACCCAGGATTACAGCTAAGGATTATTCTTATTACTGGAGTGTGTGACATTGATACCTTGGACTAAAAAAAAAAGAAATCAGTGACGGAATTTTTAGGTTTAGGGAGTGTACATATGCATTCGTTCGTGAGCACGAGCTAATACTACGTCGTGTCGTGTGGTTACATTAAGCATAGTAAAACTTAAGGTGGGGAAATATGTTAATGATTAGGTAAGGAAGGATTGGGGAAAGTAATTACTGTGAATCAGTAAACAGACAATATCTAAGAAAAGATAACGAGTTGTTATCTTTTTCACCCATTAGTTTTCTGACATATTCTCATAATCTTATACCTTTTTTTTCCACTTATTGTGGGTGGTGGCAGCATAATAGCCAGATTTGTGGAGCCCTCTTGAATTAAACGTCAAGGAAGAAACCTATAAAGTGTGGACACTACATGAGGAAGTTAAGGAAATAAAGTTACCTACACTCAAGCAGAGAAGAGAACAGAGGAGACTAAATAACAATTTTTTTAAGTTGATAACAAAGTATGGGAAGAAACAGCCTGAGAGATGTACTGACTTGGAAACAAAGAGAAGTCGATGCACAACGAGGACATGCAAACAACTAGAAAGGGAGATGCTGAACCATAAAGAAGTACAGCTTCCCTCATAGAATGTAGAAGTGTTTGGAATGGACTAAATGAGGAGGTGTATCGGCACATAAATGTGCACCAATTGAAGAAAGACTGGATAAATGTAGATACGGAGACGGGACCACACGATTAGCTCAGGCCTGTAAAACACACTAGGTAAACACACCTAACACCTCCAACGTCTTGTCTCCGGACCCCCCACTGCCCCTGGTGTGGGAACGTCCCGGAAACCATTGAACACTTCCTGCTGCAGTGTCCATGCTTCCACTCCCCTCGTGTAGTGCTACCTCTCAACTCCTTGCCCTAAACATCACCACCTCTGACATGCCCACCTGCTGGCGGCGGCTGCGTCCACCCCTCACGACAACACGCTGTCATCCGCCTCACCTGTGCCTTCCTGAAGAAGACGGGTCAGCTGCCATGCCTGTTGATAGCATCATTGGACATCACCAGGCTCATAGTGTTCCTAAAGGAATCCTGGCAGCCCTAAACAACACCAAGACCAAATTGTTTGTAATCTGTGAGCGTGTGAGCACCTCGTGTGTGTACTACCCTCTAGGGCCCCGCAAACCCTGCTCCGCTATGCACTAGCGTAGTATTAAATTTAAAAAAAAAAAAAATTATAAATGTTTTTAATAAAGCAAACCCCATATCTAGCCTAACCTAACCTAATCTGATTTAGCCAAACTTAACCGTTTTTAGGTGAAATTATGGTAAATTTTTGGTTAATATTTATCGCCATTATTTTCAATTGCGCCAGGGAAAATGGGGTTTTCAAAGTACGTAGATGAACAGATCTACACAATGATATACCGTATATGCCTGCGCATAAGACACAGTTTTTTACCTTAAAAAGGAATGCAAAGTTCACCCTGTGTCTAATGCGGCCATATTAGCGAATGAGAGGTCGGGCAGAGAATGCAGAACAGCCGGTGGTATATTACTAAAGGGGTCTGGAGTGATCTGTGTTGAGCAGTAGTCCACTAGCACAAATTTGTAACTGTGTTATCAACAGTAATGCATAATACTAAGAAAAGGTTGGAGTTTAAGAAAAAACAAGAGCTGGGGCAACAAGATAGTGATTGTTGCTGCCAAGATGGCCGTGTCAGATGTAAACATCATCCAACCCCCCACTGCTGCTCTCCATTGTAAAACGTCTGATATCTCAGGTCTGCCGCTTCACCGGGGATACTTCACTCAGCGACGCCCTCCACGCTCCCACCATGGGTCATTAGGCTACCGCTCAGACTCCTCCCCGCACCCATGGAAAAGAAAAAACATCCCGCATATTAGATGTCGCCATAATTAACCCGCATTCGACTCGGGCCACACAAGTTGACACAACAGTTGGAAGGAGATGATAGAAGGGAGGCAGAAAATGGTGATGGAATTTTCGCTGGACTGAGTATTGTTGATAAATGGAATAGTGAAAACAAAGAGCGTGTTAAAGTTTTATTTGAAGGAGTGGTGAGTGGTGAGGGGGAGGTGTAGTATCTTGGCGAGTCTGTCTATACACACAAGGATGGAGAAAGGGCGTCGTGGCTTTGTAGTTTTTTGACAGCGAGTCATTGTACAACGTGGGGACAAGAGGTGCGCAGCATGCGTCCTGTGTGTCCTGTGGTTGACTGAATAACCTGGCTGGTGTTGCAGTTGTGTCGGAAGAGGACAAGTCGGGTCAGTGTCAGGTCACCCTCTAGTCCTGGTCCTAGACAGGGGGTGGCCTCAGCCGATGCAGGTGATATGTGCGTGTGTGTGTTAGCGCCACTACAGTGATAAGCAAGGTGGGATAGGAGACAGCATAGGCCTTTGTACCACCTCGACCCCTGTATCCTCACCCCTGTACCACTACGGATAAGGAAATTGTATGAAAGAGTGCTAGTAAAAAGCTGTGCAACGGTACCTGTAGAACGGGACAAAAGTCTTCCACATGGTACACCAAGACCAAGACCATCCGGCGCCACACCGTTCCACCTCAAGGCCGAATCACACCATACCCTCATGTGACACGGCACCGTCTCATCACATCCGTTAGAATTTCTTAAAATTAAAAACAAATAGACGTGTTACACTAAACTGTGCGCCGCCGTCTCGGCCCCCAATACATCACTATCCGTCACGTAACGGTTTTCTGGGGAAGAATATTTTAACGTAATGAGACTGTGCCATGCTGATATTTGTCGTTTTCCTCGAGGCTTTTTGTACCCAAAACAGTTTTTTTTTAGAGTTCAACTCCTCTTTTTCATCCAACAGAAGTGCTATCAATGAAAATTTCTAAACCCATAGCCTCTGAGGCACCATGTCTGCTTAGAGGGTGAGCAGGAACTGCTAAAAATGACAGAACCGTGACGAGTAGTGTGAATACAAGGCACGGCTGACGGAACGCTGCCATGATTGCAGAGTATGAACCAGCCTTCCCTGTTTTTCCTGAAGAAGACTAATCAACTCTCGCGACTGTGATAGATTCATAGGTGTAAAACCGTCGATAATACGGTGTAATGATAACGGGATAATGGTGTAATATCATCGATCCCGACAAGGGTTTGACCTTCAACAATTACAACAATAACACCAAGGAAAGAGAGGGTTTTACCTTACAGTGTTACCTAAATATCTTCGTAATTTTTGTTATTGGGCATTTCGAGGCCGAAACTTAGTCCTGAATGTTTTGGTGTGTTTTGAATTAATCTGGCTCTCGTTTTTGTCGGGAAAACAATGTTTGTTTACATGGTGTGGTGTGTTGGGGGGTGGGGGCAACCTGCCCCTCCAGGTCCACCCCGCAAACATTGCTACGCTTCACACTGCCATATTATTGGTAATTTTTTTTTTCTCTTATCTTCTGTTACTAAACCAAACCCCACTCTAACCTACCCCAATCTGATTTACCTAACTTAACTTTATGGCTGAAATAACGATAATTTTTGGTACTACGTGGGAATTCCATTATTATTCAATTGCTCCATGGGAAATGGGGCTCAAAATACTCTGAAGGGAAAAAAGCTACACGATGATGTAGGGAAGAGTCCTAGACTTTTTAAAGCCCACTACCAAAATAAAAATAATACCAATATCTATACTGCAAATTTTTCCCCAAAGTTTAAACACATAGCAGAAAAGCAACAAAGGCATACCTCAACATTAATCTAAGCTATATGTCATAGGTAGCAAAATATTAGGATATCAATTCGTGGGGGCATCCCGCAATATATTATGACCGATTTTGGTTACCCTGTCATTCCTTTACATTTTAAACTAGTATAATTTTTCATTCACATTCACTGCACTGTGAATATTGTATTTAGGTAAAATGCTCATAATCATTTGTTTTCCCTACAATCCTTTTTTTTTTTTTAAAATTTTGCTAATTTTTGTAGAAATTTTTTTTCACTAAAAAACACCAAAATTTTTTTCTTCTCAAAACCTCCTTGTAAAAAAGGTTGCGTCTTATGCGGAGGTGCGTTTTTATGCGCCGGCAAATACGGTAAGTTAAATTGGTTAATTAGTTTTTAGTGCCCAATACCGAAATTATACCGCTCTGGGTTCCCATTTTGCTTATTTCCCATAAGTTCAATGCATATAGTTTTGCGGATTTTAGTTTCGCACCGTTACAACGGTCCCGATTAGGTGCGTAACTCGGTGCACCACTGAATGTATTTTTAGGTATTACGAGTGATAGAAGGGTTTGGTAAAGATATTATGGTAAAATAAAAAGCCTGTGTGGGCATGAAGGCACCTCTCTTGTTGATACACTAAATGTCTTGCTTATCATCACTTAAAACTATATCTATAAAATATCTATAAACTATATCACACTTAATCAGAACTCTCCCACAGATGAGAAGAATTACCGGGACCTGATAGTCTGGCTGGAGGATCAGAAGATTCGCCATTACAAGATTGAGGATCGTGGAGCCTTGGAAAGGGGGTTGAGGAAAAGGACTGGAGCACTGCATTTAAAAAGCTATTTGGGCAGCCTCAACTGTCCAATCAATTTCCCAAATGAGCATGCAGCCGTCCTAGACTGGCTGCTTTGTCTGGCAGTGCGCTTTGAATATAGTGACAATGGTATGTGACACACACACACACACACACACACACTCTCTCTCTCTCACACATTATGTTATTTTGACCGAAGTACATGAAGCACGATCACACACAAAAAAATCACTGGTTTATTAGTTTGATTTCATTTTAGCACTAAAGCATGCCCAAAGTTCTTTGTACACATTTCTATAATCTGTGCTTATTGGTGTTCAGTAACATTTTCTTAGTTTCATTAATATGTTTTTTTTGAACTATTCACCCTCAAAAATATCTAGAAAAGGAGCAACAGATGGGAATTTTCTTAAAAAAGCACAAATAATGCTTCACATGACCCTATGCACATACGTACAGCCAAAATTTCCCCAAAATCCGACCTTCAAACATCCGACTTGTCCAAACAACCGACTTTTTTTTTTCTTCTATGTCCCAAGTCGGATAAATTTTAAAAAATTCCAGACAACCGACCCTCGGTCAGACGTTTGGGAAATTTGGCAGCGGGCGGGAGGCAGGTAGTTCGTGTTTTTCTCACTACCCGCTCGCAGCGCTGGTAGCGGCGTGGCGTTGGCGGTTTTTTTCGGGATTTTTATTACATTTGCTGTTGGCTGTTTTAAATCACCCAATTGTGTTTTTTTTTTTGGCCATTTTTTTTTCCCTTTTCTAAGTGAATAATGTGTCAAAAAAAATCCCTAAACGTAAGGTTTTTGTTTTTAACTTGAAAAGAAATAAAATATTAAAAGGGAAAAGTAAAAACGGGGTTTTTTCCCTTGGGACAAGATATATTCGGGAATTTAACACCCCCGGCAAGACGACTGGGGGGGACTTTTTTAAAAGCCCCAAAGTAACTTTTTAAAATTTTTTATGCTGCAAACAGAAACTAATAAGGGAAAACCCACAAGTGATTTGGGGTTTAGCACAACAAAGGTTTAGAAAAATTTATTTCCTTCATGGAAAAAGGAATGAATTCAAAAACCCCGGGAAGTCATGAACCAGTATATGTTGCACCCCGGGTTTTCTAATTTATAGAAGAAGGCATATAAACCCATTTTAACCCTTTGAAAAAACCCATTCAAGAGGGGTTGCCAGGCAAACACCTACCCCAAACCCAGTACCCCTGTACCATTATATACCCTTTTTTTTATTATATTTTTTTAAAAATGACTTTCCAAACCATCAGTTTTCCAATTATCCGACCTCCCTTTCCCCTTTCCCCCCAAGGTCAAAAATTTAAATTTACTTAGCTTTATAACTTCAAATTTTGTTATTTTTTTTATACAGTCGAGTGGCTATTACTTTATTTCTTTGGCTCCGGGAAACCTTTTTTCTTTTAGCTTTTTTTTTAAAAGCAAAATTGAAATACAGAAAAACCATCCTAATTTGAATTTGGGGAATAATTAAACCTTTTCGGGCCCATTTCGAATTTTAAAACAATTTTCCATAATCTAAAACTAAAAGTTGGGTTTGCCCCAACAGTGTTCAATTGCGGAGTTCTCTGAAAGCACCCTTCCCAAACCTCCTCTGGGGCCACCCAAATTCGTCAGCCACCCTCCACATCGCCTCCAAAAAATTTAAAAAAACTTCAAGCACTAAAAGGACTTTAACCTTACTTTTTATCCCCAGAGACCCCCACGTTGCGTTTTGGTAGCGGTCACCCCCCCGACCCCCACCCTCCCTATTTGAACAATATGAACGCTTCAAAAATACACATTGCTTTTAAAAAATAACGCTCCCGGGTAATTTTATCTCTGTGGTTTTTTTGTATTGTTGCAGAAAAACTTGCTGATGCCCCTTTTTTGATGCAGAAGTTTTAGCAACAGGAAATGAAATATTAAGGAAGCAAGAAGGGGAAAGGGGCTTTTTTTTCCCTTTTGTTTTTCATACCCATATTGTGGCGCGAGCTGGCAAATCAGTAGCGATCCCCCCTCCCAGGGCTTTTTTGCCCGGGGCTTTTTACTCTGTTATTTTTATGCGACGGCACCGTGTGCCCGTTGTACACCTGTTTCCATTGGGTTACTTTTAAAACAGCACTTTTCCTGAAGACACTTCAGGAGCCGAGTGCTCAGTGTACAGTTTCCCCCCAGTTTCAGCTAAACCAGTTTGCCCAAACCTCCCAGGTTTTTGGGGTTTTTAAAACTTAAAAATTTCTAACCATCCCGACTTTTGGGGGGCTTTTTTCCCCAACTTTCGCTCTGCTTCAAGAGACCTTTCGGGGGCACGTTTCCTACCGGTGGCGTCACGCGCTCTCCTTTGACTCCCTCAGTTTGGCCCGACCGGGGTTCCCACGTTTGGTTTTCTTCTTTCACCCGTTTTCCTGAAAAAAACTTGTAGCATAATGATCTCAAAATCAAGGAAGGGGCCCGGGAAGATGGTGGCTCGAAAAAAAACCCACTTTTGGAAAAAAAGGAAAAAAGGCCAAAAGGGGAAAAGGGTAAGAAGAAAAGGTTGGTTTTAAAAAGAAGGAAAAAGGGGGAAGTTTGGATAAGCTTGATGCTGGAATGGGACCCGTGCCGTTGGAAACTTTTTCAACATTAGTGAATCTACTGTTAGAGGATAAGAGCGAAACGTGAGGAAATCGAGTTTCCTGAAAGATGCTCGGGGAGCTCTGTGATTCAGTTCTCACTCACCATCCTAAAACAAGTTATGGTAACTACAATCATTATTTTAACAATATTTGACACGGCCAAAATGACCGAATTGTGCATATGAAAATTACGAAACACGAAAGAAAAGCCCCACAAAAAGCTTTGATCCACGGTACTTCATAACCGTCACAACAAGAAGAACACCCCTGCTGTTTTTGCTAAAAGAATGAAGGTATTTTTTTTGAGTATGATAAGTACCCCCGAGGATTTGGCAGCATTTGAAGGGTTTGTGCTAGCGGCCATGGCGCCAGAGTTAGGAAAAATTTAAAAGTCAATTTTTTTTCAGTTTTTTTTTTTTTTTTTTTTTTTTTTTTTTTTTTTTTTTCAAAAATTTGATCTCATATTTTTGTCTTTTCAGGAGCATTCTTCCCTTAGAGTAGAGCTAGTCAGCATATACAGTCTAGAGCAGCGGTCCAACCTGCGGCTCCGGACCGCATGTGGTTTTCAAGAGACCTGTGCGCCCCTGCCCCCAAACTTAAAAATGCCCAAATTATCAAAAAGAAAAAAAAAGAGAGAATGTGGCATAGATACCGCAGTAAAATTGTATTTGCCTATGTCTTAGGTCTTGGGAAAAATATTGGGAATTTGAATTCTTGTAGTACGGGGCCCCCCCCAATTTAACGGACTAAAAGGGGGAAGTGGCCCCTTTAAAGGCCAAATTTGTCCGTTAAGGGGGGTTTTTTTCCCCAAGGGGTGAAAATATAGGAAAAAACAGGAAAAATTGTGAAAAAAATGAAAATAATCACAAACAAACCCAAACCCGTGTAGCTATGTTGGGAGGTAACATGACTGGCGCTACATCAGGGATTGGCACACTCGCCCACGACTTTTCGGGACGGGTTTTGGGAGAGGTAGTAAGTACCAGGCTCGCTCTTTACTGCTTGGTAGCTATGACATACATTATTATTTTTATTATTATAATCCCCCCCAAAATGAGAAAAAAAGGGAAAAAAAAGTCCCCGTAAAGTGAGATTTTCCCCTAAAATTTTGGTGTTTCTTCCACCTTGGGCTAGTGAAAGGTAAACATGTATCACAACTAAAAGAAAAGAAAAAAAAAGAAAAAATAAAGAAAAGGGTCGGTGGCAAAAAAAGGAGATATGTTCAACTCGGCTCGAGCTTGACAGACCTCAAAGGATCCTAAGCAGAAGAGGGTTTCAAGAAAAGAAGCCAACAAAACCAGACACAGGGGTTTACTGTCAAAGTTATCATTTTCATGACATTGGGTCATTATTTTATAATTTTAAAGGGTTTTGATGAGTGTTCTATACCGTTCACTATTTAGGACGTGTAGCACCGTTGTTTCCTTAAATAAGGGGATTTAAGGGCCCGTAGAAGTCAAGATGAAGGCGAGCGCGACCTTGCGATGAGGAAGGGGGCCTAAAAAAGGGGTGTTTTTTTTGGAAAAGAAGAGCGCGACGAAGGTCGGCACAAGAACGGGGGACCCCCCTTTTCTTCGTGCCCACCTTCGTCGCTGCTCTTCGTTCCGAAAAACCCCTTTTTTGGTACCCTTCCTCATTTGCGAAGGTTGTCACTCGCCCCTTTATCATGACTCGGTAGGGCCAAGGTGTTGAGGGTGACAGGGAGACAGCTTGCAGCGACCACCCATAACACAATAATCCTATTTTAAAAATCACACCTTCTACCTTTAAATCACTGCAACACAGGCTCTTCCTTAAAGGGAGGCCCCTTATACGGAACCGTGATACGAGATGTGAAAATTGGGGGTTTATATTCAATATACGGGATCAAAAACCCAAATGTAGGACATTCAAACGGGGGTGAGTAAAATTATAAAGTTCAAATGCCGCCCTACCACCCCCAGGCTGGCAAAGGGGGTTTTTGGTTGCCCCCCAGTGAGGTTCCCCCTAGCAAGCCGTGCCCTGAAGGAAATTAAGATAGGGTACGGCCTGACTTTGGGGTTAATAAGCGGTGTGGGCCCCCAACCTTGGGCCGCGTCAGGTCCCCCCTGCAAGGTGTGACCTGAGGGTAATTAAGCATAGGGCGCCCCCGACCTTTGGGGAAAATTAGCGGGTGTTCTCCCCCCAACCTTGGGACCGCTCCCTCCCCTTATTTTGTATACCGGCGCCCCCTACATTAAACTCTTTTTTTGCTTGTTATGCATTTTTTTATTTTTAATTAATGTGCATTTATTTATTTTGTGTGTATTTTTCTTTCAAAATGCTTTTTCTACAGAAAGGTAGTACATGTGGGAAATTAGACGCGTGTGTTTTTTGGGTTTTTTGCATAGTTTATTTTGCTTGAAAACATGTCTTTTTTGAGGGGTCCTGGAACCAAACCATATTTTACCATTAGTTATGTTTTTGTTATACGAGATTTCGCTTTACGAGTAGCCAGGTGGAACCCTAATGCTTGTATTTTGGGGACCCCCCTGTATATCAAATTCTGATAATAAAAACTGCTTAAAACCCAAAGATTCCAAAAAATAATGAAAAGAAAAATGATGTTGGGGTTGAAAATTTAGCGGCGATAAGCTCTGGCGCCATTCTTCCCCCGCAATTTTTGCACCAAAGGGCCCTTAAATCCAAAGTCCGTTAAACTGAGGTCCGTTAAATCGATGGTCGACTGTACTTATTATTATTATCATATTATATCAAAATGATTTGTTTATCTTGTTTGGGTATATTTAACTCCCATATGGTATTATGGGGAGGGAAAATTTTATTGTTTCGTAATTTTTATTTATAATTTACACTGTGGCTCCACAGCCCGTTTTCTGCCAATTTTTAAGAAGGCTTTTTCCGAAATTTTGGGGGGGCCGACCTTGAGGCTAGAGGCAAAACTTCCTATTGCTGCAGCCATCCCCTATCCTGGGCGAGATATACCTTTACAGTTTGTAAAGCTGACTCTCGAAATCAGGAGTATGAACAGGTGATGTAAGTGGGAAAGGGGGGTAAGTACCTACAGTTAGTACTTTCTGGATTGACTAGCCCCCGGGTATTGCCCACCCAGTAGTATGACCACAGGGGATGGGGGGTGGGATTGCCACATTTATTTTTTTGTTATTTTTTTTTTTCATTTACAAGTACAAGAGTGAGACGGGAGGAATGTCCGCAATCGGCAGAAGTCTGGCCCCAAGTGGTCAAAACGAAACCCCCTGGGTTCTCTGGATTTCCAAAACTCAGAATTTTAGAGGAAGGGGTTTTTTCTGATGTAATGTTTTGTCATTTTTCTGGTTGACAGCTTTTAAGCATTATTATTGCACAAGAACGGCCTAGGGAAAAGAGAGAAAAAGGAAAAAAAAAAAAAGTGCCCTTTTTTGTAATAGTCTGCTGCTTTGCTTCAGTAAGAGGTTGGAGGAAGGTCCTACCTACTGGGCGAAAAAGTTTGGACTTTTTTCTTTTCGCCTGCTCTGTGTATGCATTGTGTCATTCACTTTTTGTATTTATACACGACGCAAAAAAAATTAGGACCAAAAAAACTTAGGAGGAATAAAATTCCTAACTTTTTTGTCAATTTGTGGGAGCGATTTATTTTTTTTTAAATTTTTTTATATCTGGGAGTGTCTGGTGTCTCTGTAGAATTCCTCGCTTCTGCCCGTCAGAAAAACTTCAAAGAAATTGATCAACTGCTCAAAAGGGTTGTGACATCAACAATCCTTTGGGGCAGTTGATCATCTTCTTTTAAGTTTTACTTGGTCGCCCTGACCCTTTTTTCCAAATAAAAACAGTCTCTAACTCACCCTCTGGGGCCCCCCTGCACCACCCAGATGGTGTGTTTGGGGACCACATTCCCTCGCTATCTGGCCATGGTTTTCCTACCTCGATACAAGGTTACTATATGTGTCTCCTTCACAATGGATAGGGATTTCCCCGGCATAATGCTTTAGTAGACCTGGAGGAGGCGTAGAGGATGGAGGGGCGAAAGAGGGTGTAGGAAGGTGGGAGAACCAAACACAACAGCCTCTTTCTATGATGAGTTGGAAGATACTGAGCGGGGAGCAGCGAGGAATCAGCAGACAGCTGAACAGCAGACAGCCTAGTACACTGCCAGATATACAAAAAACCGTTAAAAAATTTAATCGCTCCCACCGAAATTGGCCAAAAAGCTTAGGACGTTTATTCCCCACCTAAGTTTTTTTTGCTTCCTAAGATTTTTTGCGCCAAATGTAGATCGGATATAACATGGGCTTATGTAACCTTAACCAAAGCAAAAAGGAAAAAAAAATAAGCCAAAACTGGTGGGAGTAGCCATTAGCATTAGGTGTATGTGTGGATGTGACTCAACCCCTTCCCTGTCACCATTACTTGAGTGGGGGGATGATCACTCAACTGTGGCCTGCAGATCAATACTTTACCTGTAGGCAGGGACTGGCTGTGACCCCAGCTGTGTATATACCCAGTGATTGCATAAGGACACGAGCACAGGGCCCCTTTAAACCCCCTTCGCGCCCAGATCTTTACTTTGCTATAAAAAATTGTATGTCGTCGATCCATAAAATTACGAAAAGTACCTGAATATACCAGATTAGTTAGTCAACAAGGATACTAAACAGGTCATATCTAAAAAAAATTGCTTATATTTACTAAAAAATTTTCTAATGGTAGCCAAATTACATGGAAATTACGTTCTGGGTCTCAAGGGGTTAATACTAACCTATCTTATCCTAACCTAACCTAACCTAGGTAAATACACACACACAGGTAAAGTACCCCGAGATTGGAAGAGAGCAAATATAGTCCCAATTCATAAGGGAGGGAATAAGGAAGACCCATTCCATTATAGGCCTGTATCAATAGTCAGTGTTGTTGCAGAAATTTGTGAGAGAATTAAAAAATAACAGATGGATGAAACACCTTGAAGAAACAGATACTATTACAGATCGACAATTTGGTTTTAGGAAAGCAGGTCTTGCACTACAACTACTA
>JACEEZ010022345.1:15000-31303 GCA_016584305.1 Chionoecetes opilio | reverse complement strand
GATCATTCCCTATTTCCTTACATTTTTCAATGTAACGAGGATAGATCCAGAGTCCAACATCCAGAGGACATAGTCTGACAGTGAACACCATCAATCACTTTCCCAGCCCTCAAAAAAGAAATTAGTAACCGTGAGTGTACCGCGTTTACAAGGAAGGTTTACTTTTTACCCTTTGTTTACATCACCGCACGGCCACTGTCGTCTGTCGGCCAGCCGCCAGCCATGTGCTCGGCGTGGACCACTCGGCCACCGCTTCTCCCAGCAGTGCTTTCTGTTGATCTGTTTAAATTTTCTTTGGCGTCTCGTATAAATTTTAGCTTGTATGTGATAGTATTAGCAAATCGTTTTATGAATTCGCCATGGATTCCCAGGACTGAAAAGAGCTTAAGATACGTGTGACAGCCTATAGTGGTAAATGATACATCAACACTAGCAGACGATAGATGGCGCTGTTGGCGGCAATCGCGGCAATCTGCCGCCAAAAGGGGGAATGTTAACATAACGCGTGAGGACAGATTACGTAGTTGATTTTAATGTCTTATGGTATTTAAATACTTGTAACAAGTAAGTACTGAGGTACTGAGTACTGAGGAAGTACTACAACATTCGTCTTGGAGACCATTAGTATTTTTCAGGGTATTTTTTGGGGGAAACGTGAGTCTTATAGCCGTAAAATATGGTACTACGCCTCGCACTGGACTAAATAAGCATTTTTACAGGGTTTTCAATACCCGAGTTTCGCAACCCTCGAGTTTAGCGCTATGCCTTGGGAATAAAGCAAGCGCGAAACTCGGGAAGGTACTGTACTTGTAAAGGAACCAGACATTATAGGTTTGGTTGAGACTATATTAAGAGACAGAAGGAATTATAGAACTGGGTGAAGGCCATTATAATGTATGGAAAAGAAACAGAAGTGTGAAGCAAGGAGGTGGTGTGATGGTGCTTGTAAAGAAGGACGTGGTGGTGGATAGTGTGGCAATGGGTGAAGGCTTGGCGGAGGGGCTGAAAATTACTCAGGAAAAGTGGTGGTGGGAAGAGAGAGAGAAGAAAAGGGGTGGTGGGAAAGAGAGAGAGAGAGAGAGAGATTCAAATTTTCCACCCTTCCACACATGGAGGCAGGTGTGGAAATTTCCTACCATAGTGATTACTTTCTAACCAAAAAGCACAATTAAGGTAACAGTAGGACTGCAAAGATATTGTTGGATCACTCTCAGAATGAAGTGAATGGTTGGGAGGGGCTCTGCCACTTGGAGCATCCGGTGAGGTGCCGGGTGAGCAACCATCCACTTTACATCCATTGACAATATTGACGTCAAGCCTACGTCTCAAGTGAGAAACATGCTGTGAGTTAGGAATGAGTTGCCAGGCGTCATCTGATGCCGCCCACGAGAAAATTTGAGACAAGAATTTTAATCCTATGGCGGGAATTAGAAAAGCCATAATGGATACCATCGTAATCTTATAGTCAGGGCCCTTAGGGATATTTTGGTTCAAATTCTTCCAAAAGCACGAAATTTGGCCCAGAACTGCTCATGCCATGCTCTTTCAATTTCTTATGGCGCCAAGACAAGCGCCCCTCGGGGCCGCCATATTGGCGAAATACAAAATGGCCGCCACCCAGATTAAAGGAAAATCAGTTAAATATGTCTGTAAACCATGTATGATACCACTTTTCAGGGGTTTTCGAGGTCGAGAAACCCATTTCTGAGTTATTTTGATGATTTGAGGTCAAGGCAACCCCTCAAGGTCATCTTAAAGATCATTTTTCTGGTCGAACATGTCGGTTTATATATCCCTCAAAGTCAATTACCTCAATTTGAGACCTATACGTCTTTGCCACCTCATGAGTAACCTTGACTTTGTATGATATATAAACATCCTTTCTGCCTTCATTCCTTTTTGAAAACTCACCACATTGAGGTAAGAGGTCAAGAAGGTGCTCTTTGAATCGAGTTGAGTGTGGCTCTTCTTTATCTCGCATGGGCGACCTTATTCACTCATAAGGTTTTGATACATCTCGCCTAGCTCTGAGAGCTTGAATGAGGTGGTGTCAGCATTTTCGATCATCGCTAAGGCCCTACCCTGACTATGGTGAGACATACGAGAAAAAAAAATTCAAAAAAAGAAAGGGAGTAAATTAGTATGTAATGATAAAATCTTAATATAATTACATGGCAACTGTGGTGGTGGTGGAAGTTAGATGGTGATGGTGGTTGTATCAGTTTTAGGTGATAAGCAAAATTTGAGTGTTAATTACGATTTTAGCACAGATGATGGGTTCAAAGGGTGGAGGTACGGGACCCACCGATTCTCGTCACTTGGCAGCGCGAGCAGAGTCTCACAAACGGACATAACACTGATGGTGGTAATAGGTGTCACCTGCATGTGCATCAGCCGCTACAGCAAACAGTCTACAAAGTAATTGAAAGTTTTTTGTTGGTCTTTGCCCAACGCTTGAGGTTGGCATCTACAACATCGGTGACTATCTTGTGGAGGTTAACATCAGTGACTACCTTATGGAGGTTAACCTCTTCACCCTCACATATCACACAGCTCATGGCATTGTTCAGATGATATAATTCGCTGGATGACCTGAGTTTTTTGGACTATTCTGAGGACCGGTTTCTTTCTGAAGTTTCTCTCGTGCCCGTTTTACCCGAGAACTACTACAATAACTCTTACAGTTTTGTGATACCTAGCCTTATGTGATTTCAGAGATTCTGCAATACCTGAGCCATCATTCAGCTCACTAATTGGGATATTGATACCAGGAGGAGTATCGGCACTAAAAGCATTAAAGTCTTTCAGATCTCTCTCAAGAGATTCAAGTCCCTCCTCTTTAGGAGTTTGCAAGGCTTCATGAGGTTTGTCCAATGACAAGACAAATGAGTTCCCAATTAATATTTTCGATAGAAGACAGAGTTCACACTAGTAGACGTCAGGTCCGCATGGCATCAGGCACCCTGCTGCATCTCGGAATGTCGACACTCACAGACACGGCTTTATCTGAAACAAAAACAAAACTCAAAATCTAACACAAGGATATGGCATAGAGTTCATAAATTAAAATTCGTACATTTGTAATTAGACTGATGAACTGACTGAAAATTAGAAATTAGAAAACTAAAAAACCGACATGTTTGACCAAAAATGACCTTTAAGATGAACTTGAGGGGTTGACCTTGACCTCAAATCATCAAAATAACATCAAAATGGTTTCCTCGACCTCGAAAACTCCTGAAAAGTGGTATCATACATGGTTTACAGGCATATTTAACTGATTTTCCTTTAATCTGGGTGGCGGCCATTTTGTATTTCGCCAATATGGCGGCCCCGAGGGGCGCTTGTCTTGGCGCCCATAAGAAATTGAAAGAGCATGGCATGAGCAACTTCTGGGCCAAATTTGGTGCTTTTGGAAGAATTTTACCAACGGCCCAAAAATATCCCAAGGGTTAAATCAATTAATAGTGTTGTTCATTTGTAATTCAATACATAATCTTTCTGATGTTTATATGTACGTTTGTCTCTGTGCTTCGTCTTCAGTTAGCAGATGGATACCGTGAGTCTAGTACCGCATGTTCCATTGCAATTACCGTATTTGCCGGGCGCATAAGACGCACCTCCGCAAAAGACGCACCCCTATTTTTCAAGGAGGTTTTTTGAGAAAAAAATATATTGGGGTTTTTAAAGGAAATTTTTATTTTTTTTATTTAGCAAATTTTTATTAAAAAAAAAGGATTTGTAGGGGAAAGCAAATGATTATGACATGTACCTAAATACAATATTCACTGTGCATTGAATGTGAATGAAAAATCATACTAGTCAAAATGAAAAGGGAATTACAGGGTAATCAAAATGGGTTCATAAATCATATATTGCAGGATGCCCCCCGAATTGATATTCTAATATTATCCACCTATGACATATAGCTTAGATTTAATGTTGTAGGTATGCCTTTGTTGCTTTTCTGCTATGTGTTTAGACTTTATGGAAGATTTGCAGTATAGATATTGGTATTATTTTGGTAGGGGGCTTTCCCAAAAGCCCTAGGTCTCTTACCAACACCATCGTGAAAGCTTTCTTCATTCTGAGTATTTTGAGCCCCATTTCCCATGGCGAAATTTGGGAATAATAATGGCATTACACGTAGTAGCGAAAATTATCTTTTATTCAGCCAGATAGTTAAGTTAGGTTAAATAAATTTTGGGTTTTGAGTTAGGTTAGGTTAGAGGTGGGGTTTGGTTTAGTAACAGATGATATAGAGAAAAACGAAAATTTCCCATAATATGGCAGTGTGAAGCGTAGCAATTTTTTGCGGGCGGACCGGGAGGGGCAGGTTTGCCCCCCCCCCCCCCACACATACATATAAACAAACATTGATTTCCGAAAAAAAACGAGAGCCAGATTAATTCAAAACACATCAAAACTATTCAGGAGGACTAAGTTTGGGCCCTCGATATCGGTGGTTGTCCAATAACAAAAATTCACGAAGATATTTAGGTAACACTGTAAGGAAACCCATCTCTACCTTGTTATTGTTGTAATTGTTAAAGGGCACCGTTGCGGGATCGAAAATATTTGCCCTGGTTTACACCTATGAATCTATTACAGTCGCGAGGGTTGATTGAGTCCTTCTTCAGGAAGGTACAGGTGAAGTCGGGTTTTCACACTCTGAATCACGGCAGCGTTCCATCACCTGCTTGTATTCACACTATTCGTCAGGGTTTTCCTTCTTTTTCGGCAGTTTCCTGCTCCCCCCTCTAAGCAGACTTTGTGCCTCAGAGGCTATGGTTGAAGAAATTTTCATTAATACACTTCTTTTGGATAAAAAGAGGAGTTGAACTCTAAAAGACACTGTTTTGGGTACATAAGCCTCGAGAGAACTACAATTATCACACGGCACAGTCTCTTTAAACTTTAAAATATTCTTCCCCAGAACCGTTACGTGACAGAACGGTGATGTATTGGAGCCGTGACATTGGCGCACTTTTTTAGTGTAAAACGTCTATTTGTTTGAATGTAGAAATTATACGGATGTGATGAGACGGTGCCGTATCACCATGATGGATGGTATGGTGTGATTGGGGCCTTGAGGCGGACGGTGGGGGTGCCGTGATGGTCTTGGGTCTGGTGTACCGTGTGGAAGACTTGTCCTACAGGTACATTTTGCAGCCTTTTTACTAGCACTTTTTCATACAGTTTTCCTTATCCGTAGAGGTACAGGGTGAGGATTGAGGGGTGAAGGTGGTACAAGGCCTATATGTCTCCTATCCCCCCTTTGGGCTTACCACTGTAGCGGCGCTAACACACACACGCACATACAAAACCTGCATCGGCTTGGGCCCCACCCCCCTGTCTGGGACCAGGATTAGAGGCCCGAGGGTGACCTGCCCGCTGACCTAAACTTTCCTTGCCGACACAACTGCAACATCAGCCAGGTAATTCAGTCAGCCACAGGACACACAGAGACACACACGGCGCGCACCTCTTGCCCCCACGTTGTACAATGACTCGCTGTCAAATAAACAAACAAAGCCACGACTCCCTTTCTCCATCCTTGTGTGATGTATAGACAGACTCCCCAAGATACTACACCCTCCTCCACCGCTCACACTCCTTCAATAAAACTTTAACACGCTCTTTGTTTCACTATTCCATTTATCAACAATACTCATTCCAGCGAAGATTCCATCACCATTTTTTGCCTCCCTTCTATCATCTCCTTCCAACTGTTGTGTCAACTTGTGTGGGGCGAGTCGAATGGGGGGTTAATTAAGGCGACATCTAATATGCGGGATGTTTGTCTTTTCCATGGGTGCGGGGAGGAAATCTGAGCGGTAATGACCCATGGTGGGTGTGCGAAGGCGTCGCCGAGTGAAGCATCCCAGGCGAAGCGGCAGAACTGAGATATCAACGTTTTAAAAATGGAGAGCAGCAGCGGGGGTTTGGGTGATTTTACATCTGACACGGGCCCTCTTGGCAGCAACAATCGCTATCTTGTTGCCCCAGCTCTTATTTTCTCTTAAACTCCAACCTTTTCTTAGTATTATGAATTACTGTTGTAAAACAGTTACAAATCTGTGCTCAGTGAACTACTGCCAACACAGATCACTCCAGACCCCCTTCACCACCGGCTGTTCTGCATTCTCTGCCCGACCTCTCATTCGCTAATATGGCCGCATTAACGCAGGGTGAACTTTGCATTCCTTTTTAAGGGAAAAAACTGAGTCTTATGCCCGGCAAATACGGTAGTTTATTTTTTCTTTTCTTTTTTTCTTTTTTTTCATTCTATTTGTGCTTTTTATAACTTTAACATCACTACATACGGCATTATCTTTTAAATGTTGTTTTTTATGATGCCTATACATATAAACAACATATTTGGGGAGGGGTAGCAGAGTGGTTAGCGCCACAGGTTTGGGATTCTCGAAGACCCGAGTTCGATCCCGAGTGAGACCCATAAATCCACTTAAAATCTTTCTGCAACCGTCGAGTGGGCCCAAGAACACCTCAGCCCTGCCCATTAACTCTACATTCGACTGCGAGTGCATCGGAGACCAGGGGGGCGGCATGAGCCTCTAATTACAGACGTCACTATAAAAATCCTGCCTGCGCCACCACGGGCGAGGGCCAACCATCGCAGCCCTCAGGTGAGCCTCCAGGCCTACCATCCGAGACCTGGAGGTCCTGCCTACAGGCGCTATAGGCACATATGTAAAAACAAAAAAAAAAACAAAACACCATGCTTGAAAGCAACCACACGCAAGGTTATGATCAGCTTGTCGGCTCTCGAGGAACACATCCCCATTCAGCACATGTATATATACCTTCGTTATACAAAACTTTGATATATGAGTAGGCTCTATGCTAGTCATGGAATGTATCTGCTCGTATCATCGTGAGTATACTGGGACACTCATACACACTCTCAATCATCTCACTTTCCAGCCATTTTTCTGAATGCCCAAACCAACTTGAAATGCTTGCTTCATCCCCTCAACCACTCCACATTTCATTCCTTTACATTTACTTGACATTCCTATAACCTCTAACCTCTATAACCAGTCAAACCGAACTATAAGGGTAAACAGTTGAAGTTCCCAAATTTCGGCATCCCAAGACTGGGCAACACCCAAAACTCGGCTATGGTTTCCGATTTTCCAAAACCCGGCAGAACCCCAAAACCCCGCGTAGTTTGCCGGTCGGCCGCTAGGTGCCACCACACTAGGCCGCTTGGTTCTCCCGCCGATTTGTTTGTTGTTATTTTTTCAGTGGTGTTTTTGACTGTAAGTTGTGTACACTGTTATTTTGTGTACTTCTTCTTCTATTTTTTTCATGTGATTTTCATGTTTTTTTTTCCCCTTAATATATCTACGTTCTAAAAGTCGGAAATTCCATTACCTCGCTCGGCGCTGGTCCGAGGTTGCCGAGTTTGGGAACTTCAACCTGTAGAAGGCAGGTGATTTAAAAAACAACAAAAACTGAGGAATTGCAACTTTATGGGGGGAAAATCAGTACGTGTATATTTACCTATTTAATATACAGGATTTAAGCTAACCACATCTTTCTCTGACTATATCTACTTGTACCCTATTAACTTCTGAGATCACGGATTGTTCCTTATTCTCACCCCTTTTCTCTAGCTCATTCCAACCCCGTCAGTGCTCCTATATGTGACGTTAAATCTTCTTCCCTTTCATTTCACCTGAAAGAGGTCCAGGTCTCGTAAAGGTGTGAAACTGCAATACGAAGGAGGATTTGGATGGGAATGTCTGAAATGGATAAACGACTACCTAAAAGGGAAAAATTCGAACCGTAATAAAAGACTGGGGCGTCAGGTGGAGAAGTGTGTTAAGTGGAGTGCCTCAAGGGTGTGGTGTTAGCACCTTTTTTAGGTTCCTGATTTATGTTATGACACTGTGTCTGATTTGATAAGTTATGGCCTGTTTTGCAGATGAATGTGAAAATTAAAAAGAAGGTTAAAAAGGAGGAAAATTTTCAGACTCCTCAGGGAAAATTTGGATAGAAATAGAATGGAGTCAAAAACGGGAAAAAGGAAATTTATGGCAAAAAAGTGCAAAAAATTAGGATTTGGTAAGAGTGCGAAAAGGATAAGATGAAATGGGCAAGTTTCTGTTTGGAAAATTTATAAATTATTCTCCCAGTTTGAGAGTGGCATTTTTATATAATTCCTACCCTAATTTGAATTCATCTGTAAAGGGTGATAAATTTAATTGCTCGAAAAAACCCCGCCATTTTCTGACTCATGAATGTACGGGCCGGGAACCGAGCGGTCCGACACCGAGCTGACCGACGCCTAGTGCTGCCTCCTAACTTTCACAACCCTCCGTTGACGCACTCTCTACGCTCCTTGCAAGCTTATGTGTCCCCCTTTACCCCCTTCACACATTCCATAATTGAACCACATAGTCCCAAACAAAGCTGCGCAGCACATCATGGTCCTGTTATGGGTCTCGTTCCCAATCGTGACGCTGTGACACCTGGGCCCAAAGGCCACAAAAATTGAGCTGCACTAAAAATTGGGAAAACCCCCGTTTTTTTGTCCCCAACGCGCGCTATCATAAGTCTATCGTTACTATGTACAGCTACGTGACACTATCGTGATCGTCGTATGTCTATCGTGCGGGTGTCAAAAAAAAACCCGTTACAGTGTGTCACGATAGCCCAATATATGCAAAATGTTCACGCAAAACGAAAGCATGGTCCGTAGAGCTAATAATGTGCCCACATCGCCCTGGGAGACGTCACGATAACCTTAAGATAGGAATTGCGTATGATAGGGGCAAAATTTTGGGTCACGATAGACCAACAAATCCTGGTGAGGCATGTTGGTATAGCTCGACACTATTTATACGTTCATGGTTCGGCCATTGGGTTTTAATTTTTTTGACGAAAAAAAAAAGTTTTGATGAATCTGTTTTTGAAAGAAAATTTTCCCTTCTTATTTCCCTACGGACTCCATAAATCTTACTTTTTGGAATACCTTTAAAAACGGTAATTATCCACACAGGTAACTCACCTTGGAATGTGGAGGGTTTAGTCAATGGTCCCGTAATTCACGTTTTTTTTTTTCTGTTAACGTTTGGGAAAGTTAATCAGTGGGTTTTTGTGGGATGTAAAGACGCCAGGGTTTGAGGTATATTATTGTGTTAATCTCCCCAAAATATACATTTTACGAATATACAGGAGTCCCCGTTAAAAAAAAAACCCCCCCTTTTTCCCTAGGGAAAAGGCAATCCCCCCTCTGCTCGTCCCCGGGGAGGGCCCCCCTCCGTGCACCTTTCCCAAACATTGTCAATTACTCTGTTTATTTTTTCTACATATACCTCTGCTTTCCCCTATTAACTATAGGGAAAGAGCAAGTAAAAGTTTCTACCCTAGAATAAACCGGGTAATTAAAATTCCCCTATATAAATATCTAAATTTTTACCATTTTAAATTTTTAAGAAAATGCTTAATAAGGTATGTGACATTCTTATAACCTTTTCCGCCCCCTATCTTGCGAGTTGGGGTAACTAGGGAAGGTTTTTCCCCCACTGAGTCCCCACCCATCCCTTTCATAAAATACATCCTTTTTACTCCCTTTTAAACCTTAACATCGCCGGTCCCCGCACCTGGCGCGCCCACGCGGCATAAGAAAAAGTACCTAACCATGTTAAAAAGTGCTATCCTGGGCAGACCTGTGAAAATTGAACTTTTTCCATTTTAAAAGAACTTGCCCCCGTGAAAACTTTGCTTTACACAACAAAAAAGTAGCTATAGTACACTTTTGGGTAGAAAACAAAAGGGGTTTAAAAGGGAAACAGGAGAGCTTTTTTCCAAAGCCGCAGGCCCACTGCGACTGTCAGAGAAGGGATTAGAACAAAGATATTAGGGGAATGTTAACCCTGAAGAGATAGACGGAAACAGTGGAGACGTTTTTTTGTAAAAAATTCCCCGGAAGCAAAACAAAAACCAACACTTACATAGTGACCCCAAAAACCCTTGATAGGAAATTCCCCTAAGGGCAAACGACAGTCACATTATGTACCCATAAAAAAATTGATACCCATGAAAAAGGGTTCATGCGTCGCTGGGCCTACCTTTAAAAATGTTCCCCAAAAACACATATTTACCCTTTAAAAATGAAGAAGGCAATATATGAAACAGTAAATAGATCCCGTCGGCCCGAAAAAGTATAAGACAGATCGTCAGCCCCTAAAACTAGAGATGATAGTAAGTCCAGTGTTATAAAATCTGATTAAAGAAAAAAAGAAAAAATTCCAAACCCCTAAAATCCCCAAAAAACTCTGATGACTTAAAGGGGACATGCCTACAATCCCTCCATGGTAAACGTTCTTACAAAACCGGGTAGTAGTGCAGAAAAGCAAACCGTCTGAAAAAGGGTTGCAAAAATTTTAATTTATCTTGAAAACCCTTATCTAGTTAAATTTTTTTAAAACCCCTCAGTAAAGAAAAACCCCCGGGGGTTACTCCCCACTAGCGCTCTTTCCATGTTTGGGTTTAAACGCCCCGGGAATATTGGAAACGACCACGTGAAAAGGGGTTTAAAAAAATAGGGTGCTTATAGGTCAAATGGTTTGAATGGTCAAAGAAATTTAAAAACATTTTGGGGCATCTAACGCACAATCGCACTGTTCCACTCTATTAAACTTATTGGCCGTTTTAAAAGGGAAAGGGAAAAATATTTTAAAAGGTGTAAAGATCAATTTTTCCCAAAAATGTCCAAAACCCTTTTTCTGTTAATGTTAAAAAAACCATTAAGTTAGCCCCCCAAAATAGTAACCCGTCCCTTTATGTCCTCCTGCAAACCCCGGACATGGGTTTATCCATAGCTGTCCCCAAAAATTTAACTGAGACCCCCCACCCAAACATTGACAAGGGCCCCCCGCTTGGTTTTGGGGATGCAAAAGGGAAAGGAACCCATAAAATGGTTTGGGATGCAACAAGGTTACTTCATGAAGGCCCGTCGTCCTTATGAAGATCTGAAAGAAAAAAACATGCAAAACATGCATTTCACTAGCATGATTGAAAAAAAATTAGTTAACTCGGGTTTTTAAATTTTTGCCGTGGCTTGGCTTAGTGGTGATTGGGGTTTGTGGAAAATGCCCTGGGGGGTAGGGAAACACATTCCAAAAAGCCGGGGCCCGTCGGGCCTTTTTTCCCTTTTTTTAACCTGTCATTTTAAATTTTTTGGACTGAAAAAAGGTCCAATACCTTAAACTTATTCCCCTTTCTTCCCCAACCAAAACCCTGCCGGGGCCCAAAATTTCGGCGCCAAAAAAGGAATTCCTCCCTTTGGGCTCTGAAAACCCTTACGGTATCACCTTTTCTTTTTTGGGGAATAGGGAAACCCCACACCTTATGTTGTTGTTTCCCTAAAACTGGGGACCCAGAAGCTTTTAGCCTTTCCTTAACCTTTTGTGTATATTAGTAAAAGACATGGGAAAACTGATCCAGATAGCTACTATGTTATAACACAGGTTTATTTGGGGGGTTGGGCCAAAAAGGTCAATGGCATCCGTTTATCCCCTACCAAAAAAGTAGGTTTTGAGGGTACTTGCCCGGGGCCTCGGGAAACTTGGGGGGAAATTAAATTTAATGGGAAACCGACCGTAGGTTAAACCAAACTTCCCCCATTGTTTGTGCAAACTGTTTACAACAGGGCTCAACCATCAAGGATCTTCCTGTTAAAGCGGGTCCGCCAGCCCATTTTAAACTTGGGTGGGGTTTTTCGACCGTTTAAAACTGCTTTTAAAATTGTACAATGTACCAAAACTCCGTAAGCAAAAGGGATTTTCGGAAACTCCCGGGGGCCATAATCACTTTAGGGAAAACTCTTGGTTTTTGGAATAAGGGAAAAAAGATTGGTTTTTAAGCATGGGCTAAATCGCAGCCGTTTTAAAATTTTTCACCGGGGCAAGGACTAACAACCTTGGGAAAAAGGGTCTACCCACACCAGAAGGATATTGTGAGCCCTGATGACTCTTGGGTTTAAATGTAGAAAGGTCTATACCAAATATGTTCCATGGTTTGCTCAGGTGGTTTTGGGGTTTTTTCTAATATGGGAGCGGGGCCTGGAAAATCCCTCCCTTTGTTTTGGGGGGGACCCAAAAATACACACCGGGGAACTATTCGCAAAGTCCCCCACCATCGTGGGCCAAAAATTACACACGGGCCCGCGGCTGCTAGGGACGATTACGTCCCCGGGTGTCCAGCCAATTTGGGGACATCGTGCACAAATTTTTAGTACCGTCGGAAAAGGGGGAAAAGTCAGGAATTTTTCATAGGGTTTCCACTGGGTCCCCTTTTTTGTGGCCAAAATTTGGCACAGTACCTTTTTCAAACGACAGGAAAAAAATTTTGGGGTTAAATTCACTATAAGCTGGGAAGGAGGTTCCCCATTCGCCCGACTCTAAGCCATTTGGGTTTTCCCAAAATTTTTGGTTGCGACCCTAAATATAATCTTTGAATTCCTTTACGACCCTTAAAGCTGTAACCTCAAACGGCAATTCGTGGGGCCCCGAACCCGTCCTTTTTGCCTCAACTTTTCCCTTTCTTCTGTCCTACCGGGGTTAACCTAGCGGGCATTTTTTAGGGTGGGGGCGGGATTATTTAAAAGGAGATTAAATCAAAAATTTTAAAATTCTCTCTCTCTCCTCTCTTTTCTCTCGCTCCCCTTTGGGGTTCTCTCTTTGGATCTCTCTTCTTTTTTCCTCTCCTCTTCTCTTCTCTCCCCTCTCTCTCCTCTCTCTCTCCTTTTCTCTCTTTTTCCTCTCTCTTCTCACTCTCTTTTTCTCTCTCACTCTTCTCTCTCTCTCTCTCTTTTCCTTCTCCTCTCTTTTTCTCTCTATCTCCTTCTTCTTTTTCCTCTCTCTTCTCTTTTCTCTCTCTCTCTCCCCTCTGCCCTCCCCACCCCTTTTATCTTCTCTCTCTCTCTCTCTCTCTCTCTTCTCTCTCTCTCTCTCTCTCCTCTCCTTCTCTTTTCTTTTCTCCCCTCTCTCACTCTCTCCTTTTTCTCTCTCTTTTCTCATCTCCTCTCTCTCTCTCTCTCCCCTCTCTCTCTCCTCTCTCTCCTTCTCCTCTCTCTCTTCCTCCTCTCTTTTCTTCTCCTCCTTTTTCTCCTCGTCTCTCTTTTTCTCTCAACTTTATCCCCTCTCTCTCTCTCTCTCTCTTTCCTCTCTCTCCCCTCCCCCCTCTCTCTCTTCTCTCTCTCTCCTTTTCCCCTCCTCCTCCCCTTTTTCCCCTCCCTCCTTTTTCGGTTTTCTCTCCTCTCTCTTTTCTATATTAAAATTTTTATAAAATAATTTTAATTTTTATAATATATATATATGTTATTTTATAAATTTTAAAATATGTTATAAAATTAAAATATATATAAATTTTTATTTTATTTAAAATTTTAATATAAAATTTTATAATATAATTTTATAATAAAATAATATATATATTTTTGTATATATATAATTTTATATATAAAGTTATATATATATAAAATAAAATTTTTAATTTTTATAAAAATATTTTAAAATGTATATTTTATAATATAAAATATATGGGAAAAATATATAATTATTTTTATATATAAAATTAAAATATATTAAATTTTTAAAAATTATATAAAAATAAAAATATTTTTAAAGTAAATAAAAATAATATATTATCTTTCCCTCCTGGACCCTCCTCTGGGGCTCCTTCTTCCAAAGTGTATAAATTTTTCATGTGTATATTTAAAAGGGAAATTTTTACACCCGGGAGTGGAAACTACTTTTTTCTTTTAGTTTTTACTGAGGGTGATTTTATTTGGGGGAAAAAATGTGAAAAAAGAAATTTGGTTTTCAAAAAATGACCAAACCAAATTAAGGGACAATACAGCTATCTATTTTAAATATAAAATGGGGAACTAACAAGTGAGAAAATAATTTTTCATACACGGGAACACCCTTTTAGAAAAAATAAAAAAATTGTGTGGTTAAAAACCAATCGTGATCACGGTCGCTGGGTATCAAACACTCAACCCTCAAAAAAAATCACTTATCTGTATCTGTTTTTTGATGCTTCAGTTTCTATAAAAACATACTTAAATCAAATATTGAAGTCCAAGGGCCTTTTGGGGGCCCCTTTTGGGGGTTTTTCTCAGTTCTTGGGGGGCTGGAACTTACAGCGAGGGCCACGTTCCAGCCAAATTTAAACCCTTACTGAAAATTTTCTCATTAAGGGGTTTTTTTCTACTCAAAAAATTTTTTTTAACAGCCCCCATTGATTTTTTACAGGGACAAATTGGATTCAAATGTCAGGTCAATCCGACAATAATTAGAGTGTTTAAGGGTAATTCCAAATTGGGGGTTGTTTTTTCGCAAAAAATTCTTCCGACGGCCCCCATTGATTTTTTACAGGGACTACTTGCATTTAAATTTCAGCTCAATTTCCGGGGCCCCCAAAATTTAGGAGTAGTTAAACACTTTTTTTGGGGGAAACTTTTGGGTTTCCCCGGGTCTTATTTGGTTAAACGCAGCGAGCGGGAAACTCGCTGGTTTAAATTTTATAAGATATTAAAAAAATTGGTTTTTGTTTGAACCCAAATGGTTTTTAAAATTTGAGAAAATCGGGAAGAAATTAATTTTGTGGGGGTTTTTTTTAAACCAGCCCACCACATGGGTAAATTTTTACGAACCCTTTTATAAGGGAAATTTTTTTTTTTTTCTCAAAATGGCTACCATGAAGGGTGCTTCATTTTGTGTGTGAGATCCTCTTTTAAATTTGGGTTTATGTGATTTTTTAGAGGGACAAAACAAGTCATTCTGGGGTTTCAAACCGGTTTTCCCCGCTCTAGTCTTGATCTTACAAGACTTTTAAAAACCCCTTTTTTCACAAGGGGATTGTTTTTGGAAAAGGGAGAAAAACTTTTAAAAGCCTCCAGAAAACAGAATGGCCCTTTGTCTTTTAGTTGATTTCAAAATTAAAGAATACTGGGGGTTTTTTTAAATGTTATTTGGGGACTTGATTTTCCCGGGGTCTTTTCAAATTTTCTTTAAACCCCCGAAAAATCTTCTCAAAATTCACTGACGTTCCCACACTGAAAAAATTCCTGTCCGCTTATTTCTTGGGTCGTTTTTTTTTTTTAAAATGCTTGCCCTTTTATCTTTTAAAAGGGTTTTTTAGAAAGATTTTTTCGAAAATAAATTTTATGGGAAACAAGGGGTATTTCTGACGAAACTTCCAGCACCCTCACGTAGTTCTAGAAAGGGTGGGATTTTTTCCGGGGCCAGCTTTTTTTTTCCAAAAAGGGAAAAATTTTCTTGGAAAGGGACAAATTTTTTTTACCGATGTCCCCATGGTATGATTTTGGGCCTGCCCGTCTGAAATTTAGTTTATTTTGGGGGCCTGAAATGGCGCCCAAAATTCCAGCTTTGCCCCGCCCCGGGATCTTTAAAGCGGGCTGCCAGTTTTAGCTTTTTTTTCTCACAGGGAAAAATTTTTAAATTTTTGATTTAAGTTCAATAAGTCTTCCAAATTTTTTTTAAAAGGGTACCAATGGACAAACAAAAGTGGAGCATCAAGTTTTTGGGGATTTTGATCCCCTGTCTTCCCCACATTTATGAAAATATGTGGTTTTAAAACCCTGGCCTTGACAAAAACTGCAACAAATTTTGATTTGGGATTATTTAAAACTGCATGGGGGTCTTGGGTTTAAAAAAATGTTAGCAAGGTTTTTTCAATGTAAAAAACAAAAAAAGGAAAAAAAAATTTTTTTTATCATCAGGGTTTTTGGGGGGAATGCGAGTTTTAAAAAACCCCCCACCCAAATTCCCACTATTTTTGGGGGGGGCCCCTTCAGTGCACACGCCAAACTTCAAACCCCTAAAATTCAACCCATTTTAAATTTGATTTATGTTTCTTGAAAAAAATTTTTTATCATATTAAATTATTCTCCAGTGGGGGTACTTGACCCAAACACTGCAGATGAAAAGTATTTTCCCGAAAATCATCTCTGTTAAACCCCCCTTTCAAAAAACTCATTTTTTGGTCACCTGCAAAATCCCTGCTGATCCGTCTGCAAAAAAAATGTTCTGCTTTTTCTACAATCTTAACCAAAATATATTTTGGGAAAAAGAATAAATTCTAACTTTAATTCTAGTTTATTTTTATTGGGTTTGAAAGTTTTTACCCTTCAACCTTCTTTGGGAATTTCTCCCCACCAACAGATTTTACCCCCCGGGCCCCCTGGGGTGCCGGGTTTTTCCGTCCCCTTTGTTATGAGGGGTTTTTTCATTTTTTCAAT
>JACEEZ010022345.1:0-12500 GCA_016584305.1 Chionoecetes opilio | reverse complement strand
CGAAAAAAAAACCAAAGGTTCCAAATTTTTTAAATTGCCCCCTTTTCCGGCCCTGCTTGGGGCTCCCAAAATCGCCCCCCCACAGTTTATGTTTTTCCAAAAAAGACGCACTTCTTGGTCGAAATATAAATTTCCCCACAAAATAATTCCTCTTTTTCGGGGTAGGGGAAATGAGGGGAAAAGAAAGGGGCATGGGGCTGGCCATTTCAAATGGAAACTTCCCCATGACGTAATTCTCTTTTAGGGGGAAAAAAATTCCATTCCCCTTTTGAAATTCCCCCTTAAAACCCAATTTTTTCTGTAGTAAGGAGAATTTTTTCCGTTCCTTTCGCCCCTTTTTTGGTCACGTGGACCCGCCCTCCCTTTTAAACCCAAAGAAAAAGCCCCTTTTTGGGGAGTTTTTACTATTAAAATATACATATTTGTATTTTGGGACTGCTATATTCTATGGGACATAAATTTGCTTACAGGTTGTAGCATCCCTTTTAATAGCTTCAAAATCACACCAAACTTTACACAAAATTCCCGGGAAAAATTTTTGGGTGTAGAAGGTTTTTGGCAAACACACTCCCATAGCGGAAAATTCCCCATAAAGGATAGGGGGTTGGCTGAATTTTGCGTTATAGAGAGTTTCCCTGTATGTTCAGAGGTGACTTAAAAATAGGACAATTTCCACCAAACCAAGGTTCAGAGGTGACTTTTAAAAGAGGATGTTTGGGGGCCCCCCAACGTGGTTCAGGGGGTACTCGTGGGCTTTTTGGGGGGTGGCAGTGGTGGGCCACCGTCTGTCCCAGTTGTTGGGAAAAATGTAGGGCCCAAAATGTTAGAAAACTTCCAAAAATCATTTTTTGTTAAAGTAACAAGTAAAAATACTTGAAAACTATTTCTAAGTAAATTTTTTTATTTACTTTTTATAAAGTACTTAAAGTTAAACGGGCCAGACCCATTTTTTTTTTTGCCTTTAATTTGTTGGGAAAGTACTTTTTTAAAAAACCCAAAACCAACCCAAAAAAAATTGTTTTCCCCGGCCTTAAATTTTCCCAAAAAAAAGACTTTTTTAAAAAGGGGGGGCGGGGGAAAAAAAATTTTTCCCTCCAACAAAAGGGTATGGGCGTTTTTGATGACTTTAGAAGAGGGGCGACCCCAAAACTCTGTCTGAAACCCGTCCGGCAAAATTTTTGATTTAGCGCTTTTACTTCGTGTCAGACAGTGAAACTGGCTTGGGGACCGACCCCTTCCCACACAAACCACCCTTCTTCCCCCCACCCCCTGCGCACCAACCCCTTCTGCACACACAAAACGTTGTGGTTTGGGGCGGGGTGTGTGGGAAGGGGCGTGTGTGTGGGGGAAAGGGGGCGTGTGTGCAGGGCGTGTGGGGTAAGAAGGGGGTCGGGGTTTTCAGACGTTTGTGGGGAAGGAGGCGTGTGTGCAAGGGGGGTGTGTGAGAAGGGGGTTGGGTGTGGGAGACGTGTGTGTGGGGAAAGGGGTCGGTGGGGCAGGCGTGTGGGGGTGGGAAGGGGGCTGTGTGCAAGGGGGGTGTGTGTGGGAAGGGTTCGGTGTGCAGGGCTGTGTTTTGGGAAGGGGGTCTGGGGTGCAAGGGGTTTTGTGTGGGAAGGGGGTCGGTTTTTGGCAGGGGTGTGTGTGGGGAAAGGGAAACGTGTCTGGGGAGGGGTGTGGTGTGGAAAGGGGGTTGGGGGATGCAAGCGTTTTGTGGGAAGGAGGCGTTTTTGTGGGGAAAGGGGGTCGGTGTGGGAGGGGGTGTGTTAGGAAGGAACGGGGTGGGGCAGGCGTTTGTAGGGGAAGGGGGCCTGTGTGGGGGGGGAAGGGGGGTTTGGTGTGGGAGGTGTGTGTGTGGGGCGGAGGCTGTGTTTCAGGGGGTGGGTGTGGAAGGGTGTCGGTGTGGAAGGCGTGTGTGTGGGACGGAGGGTTTTGTGTGGAAGAAAGGCGTGTGTGTGGGAAGGAGCGTGTGTGTGGGGAAAGGAGGGGTATATGCAGGCGTGTGGGGGTGGGAAAAGGGGGCGTATAAGCAAAGGGGTGTGTGTGGGAAGGAGGCGTGTATGCAGGGGTTTGTGTGGGGGAAAGGTGTCGGTGTGCAGGGGTTTTTGTGTGGGAAGGAAACAAAGGGTGCACTCATAAAAGGGTGCATGCATGTGGGCATATAGCAAAAAAAAACTTTTCAGAAAAAAAAACCCCAAAATCTTCAAGTACTATATTTTTATCTCTTGTTTACGTGCCTTTTGATTTACGCCCCGGGGGGGAGGGCCTCCCCATGCTTTCATCACCGAGGCCCGAGCGTCTCAAAACCCTTGGGGGGGTGTTTTGAAACCGGGGAATTTGCAGATTTTGATTGGGGGATTTTAAAAAAAGGCTCTGGAACAAAAAATGACCCACGTATTGGGTTTATATACTTTTAATGGCATGGGTTTTGAAATTTCATTAAAACGGGGGAAAGAGGAAATGGGGCGGACGGGTTACTTTTAAAATTTTTTTGTATTTCATTTTAAAATTAATATTGTTTTTTTAATTTCTTTGACTTCAATACAATTGGGAAAAAATATAAAAAATTACCTTTTTTTATTACATCCCAAAATCAGGGACCCCATTTTCAAATTTACAAGGTCATTTCAGGGCGGGAACAATGCAAAGTTGGGGTGTTGCCAATCACAAGGGGCTTATTCTTGTTTGGCCAATTTACGGCCTTTTAACTTGCCCAAAAAAAAACAACACTCTTTTAAACCCTCCCGCCATCAGGGTCAAGGTTTTTTTCCCAACCATTAAGGTTGGAAAAGCCATTTAAATTTTTAAAAAACTGTTGCTATCAAACAGAATCAAAAAATAAAAGGGCCCCTAAAAATTTTTAAAATTTCCCTTTTGGGTTTTTTTTTTTTTACCAAAAAATTTACTATTGTTAGTTTATTTAATTTTTATATAATCTCTGAGGACGTAGACAATTGAATCAAAACTTTTTTAAATTTTTACTAATTTAGTACATTTAAATTTTTGGTACTTCTTTCTTGTACTTTTTAGTAATATTTTGGCAGTGTCAAAACTTTTTTCGTAAAACCCCTATAAATTAGACCAATTTTTTTTGGGGCCCCCGTCCCCCCACTTTTCCAAAAATTTGGATTAAAACCCAAGGGTTTTTAAAAAACTTTTTTGTGTCAACCGCTTGTTTCGATGGGGAGGGGATATTCGAGGTGGAACTTAGCGAAAGGGGGGGAGGCCACGGGGGCTCTCGGGGTTCCCCCCCAGAAAGCCAACCCTATCTTTTCATTTCTTTTAAAAAAAAAATATCCAAGCGCAGCGGGGGTGGGGGGGAGCAAGGAGGGGGAGGGGGGACGGCCCGGGATGGATGGGGGGGGGGTTACTTAAGAGCCCTGAAAGTGTATTTTTGGAAAAAGGTTTTTCCCAAGCCCTGAAAAAGTTTTCCCCCTTTATTTCCCATTATCCAAATAAAAAAGTTCCGATATGGAGGGGTTTAAATGTACTTAAGTACAAGCAAGCTACTTTTTAAAAACCTGCCAAAAAAATAATTTTCTTTTAGTTTGAAGAATTTCAAATCTGTAGAAACAAGTGACAAAACATTATTTTTGTGATTTTAAACCACAAAACAGTGCCCCTTTTTTTTATTGGCCCCAAATTTATTTATGTGGTTGACCTCTAACCGGTTTTAAAAAACTTTTCCCTCTTCTTTTTTTTCACATGTTCACTTGTTCTTCCCCCATCCCCTAAACAAAAGTATTCTCTAAAGCATTTTTTTTTGTCCACTTACCCCGGGGGTTAAACCCATACAGGGACATTACATTTAGGCTGATTCATGAAGGGTTTTTGTTTCAAATTACCCCTTCCTTTTTCCCCCCCAAACTTATGTCCCGCCCCCGTGGTGTATGGTAGGGGCGCTTAGCCCTTTAATCTGGGGGGCCCTGTTCGAATCCGGGGCAAAGGGCAGTTTTGGCCCGGGCAAAAATCTCATCCAGCTGTTCATTTCCTTTTCCCTTTTGGGGTTTGGGAGAAAATGAGTGGGGTACCTTTGGGGAAAACCCGGGGAAGGTTTAAATGTGGTAACCCCGAATTCAAGACCCAGCCCTGTGTCCTGGGGTTTTTCCCAACCCCCACAGGCTCAAGACTTTAAAGCAACAGAGATTACAGCGGGGGCCCACGCGGGAGGGATAGGGGTGTGCCCCCCATCTTTTCTCTTAACCCTCCCAAATATTTTTCACGCTTTAAATTTTGGGGGGGCCTATCCTAGGCTGGGGTGTTGGTTTTAGTCATGTTTGTTAGATGGAGAATGTTTCAGCTTTCAGATGGGGGTTTTGGGTTTGGTAGATCATGAAAGGTCTAAACCAAAACAGGGATTAAATTTTTTCCAAACTTTTAAAAGGAAAAAATTAAGGTAGCCTACCTATTATTTTATAGGGCTTTTTTAAATTTGGGGATAGAACTAAATTTTTATTTTTTATGTAACAAAATTACCATTCCCACATCCTTTTTTCCTCCTAAACCCCCCAGGGCAAACCCTTTCCCCATCTTTGAGGGGGTGACCTGGGGTTTGAGACTGGGGAAACGGTTCTGAAATGCTGGCAAGGCCCCGCGTCTCATGTACATGCCCTGACCTGCTAAACCCCCGACCCGCACAACGGGGCATAGTTCTGTGCAGACATCACTTCTTTTTCCCAAAACTGACACCAAAGTTTTTTGGGAAAAATGGGGCCATTTTAAAACTTTTACATAGACCATCACACCCCCTTTGCAAATAAGACCTGTTTTTGTGTTTTCTTTGGAAAAAGTAAGGGGGGAAAAGCTGCCCCCAAATACCCGAGTTGAAGAAGATTTGTTGCCAATGTGTTTAGTCATGGTTAAAGTTAAAAGGGGAAATTTTATTAGTTTAAAATGAACATGGGTTTTAATTATTTTTTTTGGGGGAAAAACAAATTTTTCACTGGCTATTGTGATTGCTTAAACCCGACCAGGTGTCAGTCTTGCATTTCACTTGTTTTTTCCAGGGGGGTTTCTTTTTTTGTTAAATTATGTACCCCCAATGTTTTTGTTATTCTTCATACATGTATCATAAATATATATACAAGTACTTGATAAATTTATAGGCTTAATAAAATGTTAAATAATTCAGTTTATTTTTGCTTTTTCTAAAACCCTTTTCCGTTTTTTAATTTTATTTAAACTGCTAAAAAGGGCAGAAAAAAGTTTTTGAGTTCAATTTAAGTTTCTTGTCATGATTGGGAAATTTTTTTCAGTTTTTGGGTTTCATGCCTCTTTAGGAAAACAGTAAATTAAAACAAATAAAAACAAAAAACGTAGTTTTTTGGGAAAAAAAAAAAAAAAGTTGGCAAACCCAACAAAACCAAAAAGGGTCAATGGCTTTTTGGGAGGGTTTTACGGAGAGGAAACCCCGGGAGTCCTTTTTTAGGGTAAAACTCATTCATATGGAAAAAATGGGTTTAATGGGAAAGATTGCGAGAATTTTGTCCACGAGTAGGAAGATTTTAAAGGGGGGGGGGGAAGCCAAAAAAGGGATGGCGAATGGGGGACCCGGGAGGGGGTAAGTCACAGGGGGGTAAAGGGATCAAAAGGTCTGGGTAAAGGGGGTTTTTGGGAGTGGGGTTGGCATGGCTTTGGGTTTTTTAAAAAAAAAAGGCCCAAAATCTGGATTTAAAACGCTTAAGCCGATTGAGCCGCTGGGGGTAAACCCCGTGGGAATGGGGCCTTTGGGTGTGGAGGGTTTTAGGGGTGACTGATTTCAAACAGTAAAACAAATATTGCCTATTTAGGAGGGGAAAAAGAGTGTTTCCATGAGGATGGGTATATAGAGGTATATGTTCAATATGAGCTCACAGGTTTATGTATATTATTAAAATGTAATCATGTACTTGTCATGGTGTAAGTTCCCTACATATTTATTAGTTGTTTTCAGTGTTTATGAACAATCTGCTTTTCCCTAACATACCACATGTTTTGGAAAAGGGTAAAAGGAAAGGGAAAGGGCTTATGTAATGACAAAAAAAAATAATGTATGAGTCGGCTTGCTTCCTCGCGACCGTCGCCAGCCCCAGAACGAGTGCTGTGTGTGCATTGCTTACGTTCTCCTTCGTTGGGCTGTGCCTGCAAAGCCTGTATCCCGTCGGAGAATCAGTAGACACGTCTGCTGCCTTCATGGCGGGGACGTCATCCGGGTCCGTGGCCGCCATGGACGTGGACACCGAGGTCTTCCCACACCTCCCCACTGCCGGCAAGAGAGTGCGGGCTCCCTCTCCTTCGAAGGATGGTCCAGAAAAAGCCCCTCACACCAGCTCAGATTTCCAGGCCCATCCGGACACATACGTTAAGGTGTCCTCCACCCAGGTATGTCCTATTCCACCGTCACCACAGGGAATAGATTTGGCCTGCTGCAGGAGGTCCTGCAAGAGGATGCCTCCTTGCCTCAGGATCCCGTCATCTCCCCTGAGCCTGGCAGCACTCCTCCTCCTCCGGAACACCGTCGCCGCCACCAGCACAGGCCCCGTAGACAGTCTGGGTATCTGGCACCTCCGTTAACACCCACCCCAGATCTTGACCCAGGATTCACCCACTCCATCTTTGAAGCTGAGGTCCACCAGCCGCAAGACTCCCCATCCCGCCAAGGACAGGAACCAGGCAGGACGTACCTTCCGCCGTGCCGCCCCCTTCCTCCCGTCCCCCTCTATGTCCCCAAGGCCTCCCACCCACCCCAGGATCCTGTTCGCCCAGCTGCAGGTCTGCCTTCCTCCGTCTCCTCCAGGGAAACTGTCATCACCTCTCTTTTCACCCTCCTCTGGAAGGGTTACCACCTCTACCAGGAGGGTACACCTGTGCCAGACATACTCACCTATTTATGGCCCATCCTCTCCATGCTCATCTCTCTATTCCAATGATGTCTCTCACCTTTCTCCTCAGGAAGACACCAGAGCTCCAGACCTACCTGCGGGATACACTTCCTTTGGTGGTCGGGTTGTGTGAGACCTGACTCTCCCCTCACCTCGCACTCAACCTACCGGGTCATTGCATCCTCAGGCGGGACCGCCAACAGGGCCGTGGTGGGGGCGTCCTTCATGCTCCTCCGTGACGTGCTGCTTCTCCTTCCTCAGTGGCCGGGTGGACACCAGGGGCAAGAACCAGCAAACACATACGCCAGCGTAAGCCTGAGATACTACTTTATCGAACAATTTCTTGGATCGGCAGATATATCTGCGCAAGTCGATGACATCACAAGGCCAGACTCTACGCCTCGGTGCAAGTCTGCGCCCGACCTTGGCTGGATCCACGAAGCATATTTACTCCATATACCGTGACGTCACAGGGCTAAAATTATGCGTAGATTTACACCACCTCGTCAGGGTGACGTAGCCCAGTGTATCTCATATATATAAATAAAGTCATTATCATGCCAAATAAACGTTCCCACCGAGGTAAGGATTGAAATATTAGCCTATTGGTAGCCGGCAGCAGTGTATGTTTACATTTGTTTAGGTGATACAGGCCTCAGTAGGGGTGTTGCCTTCGGTGTTCCCATCGACTAGATTATGTTGTTCCACTCGTAATTTGGCCGTTTTTGAGATAATTGTTTTGTTGGTATAAGTGCAGTTTAAACCAATACATGATCGGTGGTTTTAAGTATCCAGAACCTTTCGTTGTCATCATAAGGAATATTTCTTACCCCTTCAACAGCTGGTGGAAATTAAAAATAACACAAGGGGGGGTCTGGGGGGAGTCAAAACCCCCCCCATCGAGGTTAGGTTACGTAATCAATGCCCGGGTTAGGTTAGTTAACTAGCAGGGGGGTCTGGGGAGGCTGCAGTTAGGTCAGGAGAGCATGTTCAATTGTGAGTATTGGTTGAACCTGCATATTTACCGTTTTGTTATAATGGAGCCTGCGGCCTGCCCCTCAGTGACCCTGTATTATGGCTAGGTCACTCATGATGGCTGACCCTTATTGCCCCTGAATGGTAGTTAGGTCACGTTAGCCAGCCTTTAATGGTACCTGGAATTGTCCCCGATCGGAATACAGGGAGGTCCCGTTATACGAGCATTCGGTATACGAGAATCCGATGATACGAGATGTGTAAATTAGGGTCTATTTTCAATAAAACGAGATCGAAAATCCAATGATACGACATTCAAACTGGGGTGAGTAAATTATCAAGTTCAAAATGCACACCCTACCACTCCCGGGCTGGACAAAGGGGGATTTAGTTGACCCAGTGAGGTCTCCCCTAGCAAGCCGTGACTTGAAGGGTAATTAAGCATATGGCACGGCCTGACATTTAGGGGTAATTAGCAGGTGTGGGCCCCAACCTTGGGACCGCAGTCAGGTCACCCCTAGCAAGGCGTGACCTGAAGGGTAATTAAGCATATGGCGCGGCCTGACCTTTAGGGGTAATTAGCAGGTGTGCAGCCCCAACCTTGGACCGCTACACTACCCTCTCTTGTATCACGCGGCGTCCCTACAGTACAACGTCTTTTTAGCTTGTTATGCATGTTTTATGTTAATTAATGTGCAGTTATGTTATTTTGTGTGCTATTTTCTCTTTCAGAATGCTTTTTCTACAGAATAGGTAGTACAGTGTGGGTAATATAGACGCTGTGTGTTTGTTGTTTTGCTATAGTTTATTTTAGCTTTAAAAACATCATCTTCTTTTTCTTGTCTTTTTTTAATTGATGGGATCCTGGAACCAAACCTATATTTTACCATTAGTTATGTGTTTCGTTATACGAGATTTCGCTTTACGAGTATGCCAGGTGGAACCTAACTGCTCGTATCTTCGGGACCTCCCTGTACTGGCCACCGGCGGCAACTGTTCCAATTTTTTTACGTCGGCTTGTTCCTATCTTAAGCGACAGTTCCAAGTCTATATATTGATATAACAGTACCCAATCTATATATTTAATCAGCTTTTACCCGTGTTTTTGCATTCAGGGATTGAATATCGGTAATAGCTTGATCAGTTAAGTTAGGCTACCAACAAACTTGGTCTTGGTGTTGATTAGGGCTACAGATTCCTTGGGGAACATTATGAGCCCTGGTGATGTCCTATGTGCTATCATAGGCGTGGCAGCTGACCTGTCTTATTCAACAAGGCACAGGTGAGGCGGATGACAAGCATGTTTTCGTGAGGGGTGGGACGGCCTGCCGCGCCAGCAGGTGGGCAGGTCAAAGTGGTGACGTTCAGGGCGAGGAGGTGAGAGTGTAACACTACACGATGGGAGTGACAACGTGGACACTGCAGCAGAACCAGGGGCAGCGAGGGTCAGGGGACAGACGGACGGACTGCAGGTGAGCCGTGAGTGTTGTGTGGCCCAGGCAGAGGCGGGTGGCATACTTCTGTTCTGCACTAACATTTTGGCCAGCCCACCCCAACCCGCTCATTCAAATGACAGTCTTGTTCTAATTTTCTTTGATTTTATTTTTATAATTCAGGATACATAAAACCTAATACTTTTCCATAAATTACTGAATTAGCCATGCCATGCCTTGTCTTTTTCACAAAAGGCATTAAATATTTTCTATAGAAAGAGTAATGCCCTCAAAGCAGCAATTCAGGATAGGAGTTCATACAACTAAGATCTTGCATCGTTCATTTTGGGATTAGTGATACCTTATGCTTATCTGGTGGATTAATTCACTTAATATCAGTGTTGACATACACATCAGTATCACTCATTCAATACTATGCAGGATGACATGTACAAACATTGAGAATATCTCAACCCTGGAGATACACAGCTCGGTTGTAAGAGACTTGCATTAATTCTTGCTTGTAGACTTCCAGCTTCTGCAGCAAATCTTCCCGTAACTGCAAGGACAACAGATTATTATCAATTGATATCATAATACATTTCCACGCAGAACTCACTGAAAATGTAAAACACCTGATAAGAAAGATCATAAATTTAAAGTTATTTTTCTGAATTTGAAGTTTAATGGGACTGACAACAACACAACTACTTTATATTGAGGAAAAGTTAATCACCATTTGAGATGGCGATTATGTTTTGTTCCTCAGCCTGTTTTAACTTATGCACTTATTTTTAACTCATGCACTTATACAATTCAATATCCTCAGTCATTAAGAACAGAACCCGCTGTGATTCAGACCTACCTACTAGGCTACATTTGCCTCCATTCCTATCCCCCTGTCCTTCCCACTTTACTTCCTCTACAGGGTCAGATAGGTGTGCTCAAATTTGCTACCAATAACCTCTGACCCCTGTGACTGACTGAGTATGTAGAGTAGAGTAGATGCAGTGTATACTTGAGGATAGCCCCGAGTGCCATTGGAGGACAGGGTGTTAAGAGTATTTGAGAGAAAGGAGTGAGAGAAGAATGAGAGGATTAGAGAATGCAAGGAGGGAATGCAAGGACAGGAATAAATGGAGACTTTTTTTGGGGAAGTCTGGGGAGGTCTTAGGAATGGGCGTCACAGATGACCTGGTTTGAACACTGGAGAGGAAGGGCGAGTGACATGACAAGGATACATAAGAGCAGAAAAGATGCTGTAAGTGTAAGAGGACGACCCCCTGTTAAGTGGTAGAGTGCTGGAACATGAGTGAGACAAGGCAGTAGGCAAGGCAGGTAAGGGTGAGGAGAATGAGAATGGAAGGTGTGAGAATGAGGTGCATGATGGACAAGTAAAAAAGCTCTTCTGTAATGGCCGCCCCCTTGGGGAAGTTCCAAGGAACAAAAGTCAGTCTAGACTAGACTAGACTTGACAAAAAGATTGCTGAAAGTGGTAACCTGAAGTATAGCAACATGATTCACCTTTCCATATTGGTGGTTGTGCTGCACCTCACTCAGCTCCAACAGTAGTTTATCCAAGGCAGTGTATGGTAGCCATACTGGGGGTGCTGCTGCATGCAAGGCAGTACTTAGTCCAACCTGGAAAATATGATTCATTATGACTCGTAACAAAATACCAATGGATAAGAACTAGTGACATTCATGGTTAGGAAAACTATATGTCCACTCATTTCCATCCATAGAAGATGTCTGGCACATTCACTTTTTTTTTTTTGGGCATTAAATCAAATCAATCCATACATAGAAAGAAACTTTACAGGGTCAGGATGAAAGATCATGAATCCCTCCCATAGAAATTGACATTTCATATTCAACCTGAAAATGAGTGTGCTAAGAGACTATAAAATGAGCTTTGTTTTTTAATGCTGTGATTTTGCTATTTTCATTCTGAAAACAGAAAAACACGGATGGTGTTTGTTATCTTCCCGGCAGCCATCTTGACAACTGCACTGTTTTTTGCTCCAAGTGACGGTACCTTTGGCATTTCGCGCTAAGACTATGGCATCTACAAGTCTAAATGGTGGTGGTGGTGGTTCGAGGAAGCCAGGTGACGATAAGGACAAGGGCAAAAAAGCGGAGAAATGAGAGTAGAGGAAAGGTAAACACACAGCCACAACCGCCACCGCCTACACAACCACCACACTCACTCGTCTCACCAGGCCTAACTCTAAATAATGCATGGTAAATAACATCTGTTATCTATTATCTATTCCCTTTTGTATTGCTGTTAATGTTTCATGTATAATGTCTTTGCTTTAAAACAGTTTAAGTACGAAAAAAGGAGGTCAAAAAGAGTGAACTCGGGCCTCGTCAAAGACTAATGGATAATTTTCCCATTGAAAGTACTATTCGAGTTTTGGCCAAAATTCACTTTGGCGATGGTTTGGCTTGACTAATTAAATCGCCAAACGTGAGGGACTACTGTATTTTTTTCACTGTCTATCAATTTTCCTTTATTCAAGTATGGCGGATACAGGGAGGTGCCGGACACATGATGCCGGGTAAAAGGGAGTTCCACTGTGTGTGTGTGGTGGGGTATATACTGTTTATACAGGGAGGTCCCGTTATACGAGCATTCGATATACGAGAATCCCATGATACGAGATGTGTAAATTAGGGTCTATTTTCAATTAACGAGATCGAAAAAACCAATGCTACGAAAATTCAAACTGGGGTGAGTAAAAAATTTCCAAGTTATTTACTAAAGTAAATTTAAAAGTTATTTTATGACTACAGGGGATCCCGAAAATACGAGCAGTTAGGTTCCACCTGGCATACTCGTAAAGCGAAATCTCGTATAACGAAACAAATAACTAATGTGAAAATATAAAGGGTTTTTTTCCAGGATCCCATCAATTAAAAAAGACAAGAAAAAAAAGATGTTTTTCAAGCTAAAAAAAACTCTAGCAAAACCCCCAACAAACACACCAAACGTCTATATTACCCACACTGAACTACCTATTTTGTAGAAAAAGCATTTCTGAAGAGAAATAGCCCCACAAAAAAATAACTGCAATAATAAACATAAAACAGCATAACAAGCAAAAAGACGTTGTAATGTAGGGACGCCCGGGGGATACAAGAAGGTGTGTAGCTTCAAGGTGGGGGCAACCCCACCGCTAATTAACCCAAAGGTCAGGGCCCGCCATATGCTTAATTACCCTTCAGGGTT
>JACEEZ010022343.1:0-24989 GCA_016584305.1 Chionoecetes opilio | reverse complement strand
TAGGAACATGGAAGTTTCGTAGTGAAGAATGAGAGGATTATGAAGTATGCTAACTACAACTACCACTAACTAATCGATCCGGTGGCCGTTATAATATAACTCGCGGAGCAATTCAATGCCCATTTACTTTACAGTATACGCGTCCTCGTGTCCTGGTGGAACGCCGACGTGAGTTTCAACAGGGGATGCTTGCAGCCTATGTTGATCTCAAGAAGGCGTTTGACTCAGTGCATCGTGAGTCACTTTGGGATCTTCTGCGACTTCGAGGGATTCCTGCAAGGACTATTGGTTTGATAACTGGTCTGTATTCTGGGACTGAGAGTGCTGTGAAGTGTGGGGCAGGTGTATCCAGCTTCTTTCCTGTGAATACAGGAGTGAGGCAAGGGTGCGTCCTTGCCCCATCACTTTTCAACTCTTGTATGGACTGGGTATTGGACAAGGTTGTAGATCAAAGTGATTGTGGAGCATCCGTCGGCAACGCCAAGATCACTGATCTTGTTTTTGCCGATGATGCAGTAATCTTTGCTGAGTCGCTGGAGGTCCTGGTGATGGCTCTCGAGGCGCTGCACGAGGAGGCAAAGCCTTTGGGACTTGAGGTCTCCTGGCTCAAGACCAAGGTCCAGGTGTTTGGAGACTTACTAGATGAAGCAGTACAGTCTGTTCATGCGTGTGGCGAGGACATTGAGATCTTGGAAAGTTTTGCATACCTTGGTAGCGCAGTCCATAATGACGGCGGGTCACGTCAAGAAGTCTTACGGCGGATTGGCATAGCCCACGGTGTTATGGACTCGCTCAGCGGGAGTATTTGGCGTTGTCTGTACCTGTGCAGAAGGACAAAGATCCGGATCTTCAAGTCGCTTGTGATCCCTGTCTTACTCTATGGTTGTGAGACATGGACACTAAATAGTGACTTGAAGAGACGAATCAATGCCTTTGGTAATAAGTGTCTTCGCAGAATCATGGGGTATCGCTGGGATGATTACGTGTTAAATCAGCGATTGCACCGTGAGACTGAATCGAGGCCTATTACCTGCATAGTCCGTCAGCGCCAACTTCGGCTACATGGGCATGTGGCACGCTACCCTGAAACCGATCCTTCCCATCGGGTTGTATCTGTAAGAGACAATCCGGCGTAGAGGAGGCCAAGGGGGCGCCCACAAGGCTCGTGGCTGGGGCAAGTTGATGTTTCTTATCGAGAACTGCTTGGTATGGGAAAGGAGCCTGCATGGGAACTCGCGCGTGGTGACCCCCGGGAGTGGCGTCGTAGGGTGGGCGAGGCGACGCGCCCCCCGGCATATGCCCCCAATGATTGATTGATACGCGTCCAGTCTGTTTTTAAAAGAAGTTATTGTACTGGCGTCGACAACACTTGCTGGTAATTTGTTCCATCGATTAACAACTCTAAAATTGTAATAATTATTTAGAAGATCTGTGATGAAGCGCTGATTATTTAGTTTTAAACCGTTGTTTCTTGTTGTCACTTGAGGAGAAAGCTCGAATAGGTTTCCTTGATTAATGGCATCATAATATTGATAGACTAATGAGGATGAGAAGATGGAAGAGGAGGAGGAGGAGGAGGAGGAGGAGGAGGAGGAGGAGGAGAGAGCAACATGGAAGGAAGGAAGAGTGGATGAAAGGAGGAAGGCAAAGAGAGGAATAAGATACAGAAAATCACGTTTTATCTATGCAATGGTCGTACTGCTCATTTATTAACCCTCCTCCTCCTCCTCCTCCTCCTCCTCCTCCTCCTCCTCCTCCTCCTCCTCCTCCTCCTCCTCCTCCTCCGCATCCTTCCTCTCCTCCTCCTCCTCCTCCTCCTCCTCCTCCTCCTCCTCCTCGTTATAAGGGGATAAGCTTTCTATTGCCTCCTACGCCCATATTCCCTTCCTCCTCCTCCTCTTCTTCCACCTCCTCTTCTTCCTCTTCCACACTTATTCGTCCTCCTCTCACGTGATGCAAATTATATTAAGTCCGAAATTGTGTCACTTCGTTATAAGCCAACAGACTTTACGTTATTTCCTATTCGTGTCATATTTGCTACATTCATCCTCCTCCTCCTCCTCCTCCTCCTCCTCCTCCTCTTCTTCCTCCTCCTCCTCCTCCTCCTCCTCCTCCTCCTCCTCCTCCTCCTCCTCCTCCCTCCTCCTCCTCCTCCTCCTCCTCCTCCTCCTCCTCCTCCTCCTCCTCCTCCTCCTCCTATGGTTGTTCAGCGTTCAGAGATACAAAACAATGTGTGATGATGAAGAAGAAAATGTTAAGGAGAGGAAAAATACAGTGAAGAGGAAGAAAATAGGAGCTAGGGAAGAGAAAAGGGGGTGAGAAGGAGTCATGATCTATAATAATATAAGCGAAAGTGTGTCTGTCTGTCTGTCTGTCTGTCTGTCTGTCTGTGTGTGTGTGTGTGTGGTATAGGTTCCGCCCCCCGTGGCGCAATCACCTCATATGGCACATTTTTGGAACCGGGTTGACCAGGGGAAGTCATAAGCCCACTTATGACATGATTCGATCACTTTTTTTTTTTTTTTTTTTTTTTTTAGCAGCCTATTAGCGATAATTGTGAAAAAAAAGTGGGTTGCGAGAATTGAGGAAGCCTTGATGTAGGGTGATGGGTAATGGGTGAGTGAATGGGTGGGGTGATGGGTAATGGGTGTGGGGTGATGGGTGAGTGAATGGGTGGGGGGTGATGGGTTGGGGTGATGGGTGATGGGTGAGGGAATAGGTGGGAGTGATGGGTAATGGTAAATATAAGCGAAAGTGTGTCTGTCTGTCTGTCTGTCTGTGTGTGTGTGTGTTGTGTGTGTGTGTGTGTGTGTGTGTGTGTGTGTCTGGTATAGGTTCCGCCCCCTGTGGCGCAATCACCTCATATGAAACATTTTTGGAACCGGGTTGACCAGGGAAGGTTTTAAGCCCATTTATGAGATGTATCCGATCACTTTTTTTTTCTTTTTTTAGCAGCCTATTAGCGATAATTGTGAAAAAAAAGTGAGTTGCGAGAATTGAGGAAACCTTGATGTAGGGTGATGGGTAATGGGTGAGTGAATGGGTGGGGTGATGGGTAATGGGTGTGGGGTGATGGGTGAGTGAATGGGTGGGGGGTGATGGGTTGGGGGTGATGGGTGATGGGTGAGGGAATAGGTGGGGGGTGATGGGTAATGGTAAATATAAGCGAAAGTGTGTCTGTCTGTCTGTCTGTCTGTGTGTGTGTGTGTGTGTGTGTGTGTGTGTGTGTGTGTGTTGGTATAGGTTCCGCCCCCGTGGCGCAATCACCTCATATGGCACATTTTTGGAACCGGGTTGACCAGGGGAAGGTTTTAAGGCCCATTATGAGATGATCCGATCACTTTTTTTTTTTTTTTTTTAGCAGCCTATTAGCGATAAGTGTGAAAAAAAAGTGGGTTGCGAGAATTGAGGAAACCTTGATGTAGGGTGATGGGTAATGGGTGAGTGAATGGGTGGGGTGATGGGTAATGGTGTGGGGTGATGGGTGAGTGAATGGGTGGGGGGTGATGGGTTGGGGGTGATGGTGATGGGTGAGGGAATAGGTGGGGGTGATGGGTATGGTAAATATAAGCGAAAGTGTGTCTGTCTGTCTGTCTGTCTGTGTGTGTGTTGTGTGTGTGTGTGTGTCTGGTATAGGTTCCGCCCCCCGTGGCGCAATCACCTCATATGAAACATTTTTGGAACCGGGTTGACCAGGGAAGGTTTTAAGACCAATTATGAGATGATCCGATCACTTTTTTTTTTTTATTTTTTTAGCAGCCTATTAGCGATACTTGTGAAAAAAAGTGGGTTGCGAGAATTGAGGAAACCTTGATGTAGGTGATGGGTAATGAGGGGTGAATGGGGGGGTATGGGTAGGGTGTGGGGGTTTGGGTGAGGGAAAAGGGTGGGGGGTGTGGGTTGGGGTGATGGTGTGGGTGAGGGGTGGGGGGGTGATGGGTAAGGGGGATGAAAGGGGGTGTGGGGTGGTAATGGGTGAGTGAATGGGGGAGGGGTGGGGTAAGGGGGATGATGGGGGGGGGGTGATGGGTATGGGAGTGAAAGGGGGGGGTAAAACATACTTTCTAAATCCCTGATTTAGGAAAGTTTAAAAAGGGGCTATCTGGAGAGTCCCCGGTTTTGGGGGGCCCAAGGCCCCCAAAAACGGTGGTGGGGCCCAAGGCCCACCCCCATGCCCTCCCAGGAGCTAGCCAAAAGTCCCCCGGAGGGGGGTTTTCGGCTAGTTATTTAATAAAAGCGAAAGTTGTTGTCTGGTTTGGGGGTGTGTGGGGTAAGGTTCCGCCCCCCGGGCGCAAAAACCTCATTTGGACATTTTTTTTGGAAACGGGTTGACCAGGGGAAAGGGCATAAGCCCCTTATGAAAAATCCGATCACTTTTTTTTTTTTTTTCTTTTTTTTGCACCTATTAGCGAGAATTGTGAAACAAAAGTAGGTTGGAGATTGAGGAAACCTTGATTAGGGGGATGGTAATGGGGGGTGAATGGGGGGGTGATGGGGAAAAGGGGGGTGGGGTGATCGGTGATGAAATGGGGGGGGGGTGATGGGTTGGGGGTGAGGGTGTGGTGAGGGAAAGGTGGGGGGGATGGGTAATCTAAATAATTAAGCAAAGTGTGTCTCTCTGTCTGTCTGTCTGTGTGTGGTGTGTATGTGTTGTGTGTGTGTTTTGTGTGTGTGTTGGTTTATAGGTTCCGCCCCCGTGGCGCAATCAACTCATATGGGACATTTTTGGACCCCGGGTTTACCGGGGAAGGTTTTAAGCCCAATTATAATGATCCGATCATTTTTTTTTTTTTTTTTTTTAGCACCCATTAGCATAATTGTGAAAAAAAAAGTGGGGTTCAGAATTGAGAACCTTATGTGGGGGAAGGGGAATGGGTGAGTAATGGGGGGGTTATGGGAATGGGTGGGGTGATGGGTGAGTGAATGGGTGGGGGTGTGGGTTTGGGGGGGTGGGTGATGGTTAGGGGAATAGGGGGGGGGTATGGGTAAACTATAATAATATAAACGAAAGTGTGTCTCTCTGTGTGTGTGTGTGTTGTGGGATAGGTTTCCCCCCCCCGTGGGGCAAACCCTCATTGGGACATTTTTGGAATCAGGTTGACCAGGGGGGAAGGTCATAAGCCCCCTTTATGATAGATCCGATCCTTTTTTTTTCTTTTTTTTTTTTTTAGCACCTATTACAGAAATTTTGAGAAAAAAAATGGGTTTGGGGAGAATTAAGGAAACCTTTATTGGGTGATGGTAATGGTGAGTGAATGGGTGGGGGGGGTAATGGGGTGGGGGGTTGGGGGATGAATGGTGGGGGTATGGGTGGGTGAGGGGAAAAGGGGGGGGGTAAAAGGTATCTATAAAAATATAAGCGAAAGTGTGCTGCGTCTTCCCCGTGTGTGTGGTGTGTGGGTGGTATAATTCCGCCCCCGTGGCGCAAACACCTCAATGGCACATTTTTTTGGGAAACGGTTTACCAGGGGGGGTCATAACCCCTTATGAGATGATCCGTCCTTTTTTTTTTCTTTTTTTTTTTTGACCATTTGCGAGAAATTTTGAAAAAATGGGTTGCGAGAAATTTGGGGAAAACCCTTTATGTAGGGTGATGGGTAAAGGTAGTGAATGGGGGGGGTGATGGGGGAAAGGGTGGGGGGGTGATGGGGGAGTGAAAGGGGGGGGGGGTGATGGGGGTGGGGTTAGGAAAGGTGGGGGGTGATGGTAAAGGAAATAAAGCGAAAGTGTGTCTGTGTCTGTCTGTCTGCTGTCGTGTGTGGTGTTGTGTGTGTGTGTGTGTGTGTGTGTGTGTGTGTGTTTTGGTTTTGTGTTGTCTGGGTTTGGTTCCGCCCCCCGGGCAATCACCTCATTGGGAAATTTTTTTAACCGGGGTTTACCAGGGGGAAGGTTTTTCCCGCCCAATTTTGAATATCCGATCCCTTTTTTTTTTTTTTTTTTTGCAGCCATTGCGATAATTGTGAAAAAAAAATGGGTTTCGAGAATTTGGGAAAACCCTTTATGTAGGGTGATGGGTAAAAGGGGGAGTGAATGGGTGGGGGGGATGGGGAAATGGGGTGGGTGATGGTGAGTGAATGGGTGGGGGTGTGGGGTTGGGGGGGATGGGGGATGGGTGAGGGAAAAGGTGGGGGTGATGGGTAATGGTAAAAAAACAAAGGTGTCTGTCTGTCTGTCTGTCTGTCTGTGTGTGTGGGTGTGTGTGGTGTGTTCTGGTATAGGTTCCGCCCCCCGTGGCGCAATCACCTCATATGGCACATTTTTGGAACCGGGTTGACCAGGGGAAGGTTTTAAGCCAATTATGAGATGATACCGATCTTTTTTTTTTTTTTTTTTAGCAGCCTATGAGCGATAATTGTGAAAAAAAAGTGGTTGCGAGAATTGAGGAAACCTTTGATGTAGGGTGATGGGTAAGGGGTGAGTGAATGGGTGGGGTGATGGGTAATGGGTGTGGGGTGATGGGTGAGTGAATGGGTGGGGGGTGATGGGTTGGGGGTGATGGGTGAGGGAATAGGTGGGGGTGAGGGGTTTAATGGTGAGTGAATGGGTGAGTGAATGGTTGGGGGGTGATGGGTAATGGGTGAGTGAATGGGGGGGGGTGATGGGTAATGGGTGAGTGAATGGGTGGGGGGAATACGTGAGTGAATGGGTGGGGGGAATACATACATTTCTACATCCATGATTTCAGGAAAGTTAGAAGGGGGCTATCTGGAGAGTCCGTGTTTGGTGGCCGAAGGCCCACCAAACACAGGTGGTGGGCCGAAGGCCCACCACCAATAGCCCTCCGCAGGAGCTAGCCAAAAAGTCCGCCCGGAGGGCGGCTTTGCGGCTAGTGATTAATAAAGGGGAAAAGAAGAGTGTGAGGAGGAGGAAAACGGAGTAAAATGTTAAAGAAAAAATGTAAAGGAGTAAAAAGAAGACATGGTTTGTAGCGGGAAAGGATAAGGGAATGAAAGACTAGAATACATTAGGAAGAAGTGATGTAATAGTAGGAGGAGGAGGAGGAGGAGGAGGAGGGTTGATGTGGTATTGTCCATTAGCAAAGCAGCATTGGAAAACAAACAGCAAGGGGGCGAGGGCGGGGGGGCCGGAGGGGTGCATTGGGGGGCTGGGGGGGGCATTGGAGGGGGTGCTGGGGGGCATTGGAGGGAGGGCTGGGGGGCATTGGAGAGGGGCTGGGGGGGCATTGGAGGGGGGCTGGGGGGGCATTGGAGGGGGTGGGGACGTGTAACAAGATTATCTGTTTTTGGAACTAGGTAGATCGGCAGAGTAGGTGAGAGAGAGAGAGAGCGAGAGAGAGAGAGAGAGAGAGAGAGAGAGAAGAGAGAGAGAGCAGTCTAATATAACGTGTAACACATTCATCGAGCAGGGCACACCACACACCTACACACACAACACCCACACACACCACACCACACACACACAACAACACACACACACACACACACCCACCACACAACACACCACACCAACACACACACAATGATTCCGTTATTGGGTACTCGTCGACGGCACAAAAAATTTGAACCTTATTTAAATATCTTGCCTATATCTGCCTATACATGCCGAGATTGGTGGTGGTTTCGGGTGGTGGTGGTAGGTGGTGTGGTGATGAGTGGTGGTGGCGGTGGTGGTGGTGGTGAAGGTGGATGGTGGCGGTGGATGGTCGGTGGTGGTGGTGGTGGCGGTGGTGGTGGTGGTGGATGGGGGGGGTTGCGGTGAGGGTGGTGGTGGTGTGGTGCGGTGTGTAGTGGGGTTGCGGCGGTGGTGGTGTGGTGGTGGTGGGTGGGGTGGCGGTGGGGGGTGGTTGGTGGGGGCCCCGATGGTGGTGGTGGCGGTGGTGGTGGTGGTGGGGGTGGTGGTGTGGTGGTCGTGGGGCGGTGGGTGGTGGTGGTTGGATGGGTGGTGTGGTAATGGTGGTGGGTGGGTAGTAGTGTTTGGTGGTGGTAGGGGTGGTGTAGATGGTGGTTGGTTAGTGGTGGGGTGGTAGTAGTGGGGGGTTGGTGAGTGGTAGTTAGTAGTCGGTGTGGCGGAGTGGTGGTGGGAGTAGTGGTGGTGGTGGTGGTGGTGGTGGTGGCGTTTTGGTCAGTGGTAGTGGTTGGTGGTGGTGGTGGTGTAGTGGTGGTGGTGGTAGTAGTGGTGATAGTAGTGGTGGGTAGTTGTGGTGGTGGTGGTGGTGGTCGGTGGTGGTAGTGGTGCGGGGTGGGTGTGGTGGTGGTGGTGGTGGAGTGGATGAGTGGTCATGGGTTCGGGGTGGGGGGGGTTGGGGGGGTGGGTGGGTTAATACCAGTAGTATTGGAGTTATTGGAAGCCCGGTGGGCACATGGGTTAAAAATATCATCAAACTAAGGTTACATAGCGTCTTGTTACATAATGGACAACAGGTGAAAATAATTAGTTGCCATGTACGCTAAGTGATGATAGATGGTGTCGTACTCAAGACTCATGGGATTATTTTGTATGTCACGGTTTTAATGAAATGACAATTTACAAAATTTGTTTGTGACATGTTATTGTATTTATAGTCATTTGCATCACCACGGAAAATAAACATGCATGAATAAACCATATTAAAGTATAAATGACATCCCAAGGGGACTTTGATAATAGTTTATTTAAGGCCATGATTAATTCAGTATGGTTGAATAATAAGGTACCAAGATATTTGTTAAGATTATTATATTAAAGAACGCAAGGGGAAACATATATTAATATAAATGCGTAATAGAGTGTATATAGAGTAAATTTTTGGTTAATAGAAAAGAAAGCAAGGCAAGAGGAGGCAAAATAATGGTAAGTAGTTCGCGGAAATAATTTTTTTTACTCCTAAGCGACCAGAAAAAGGGGGGGAAAATGCAGCTTTTTTTTTATACGAGGCAAGAAAAAAGATCCACTTTTTTTCTAGGCGGCAAAAGTGAAAGCAGAGGCGAGAGTCATCACAGGGGTTGTACCGAGGGCGACACGGGAGGCCGCGGAGGACAACGACATCCCATACACGGCAGTACAGGGAAAAAAACGCGAACCACACACACCCACACACACACACACACACACCCACAACCACACACACACACACAAACACACACACACACACACACACCACACACACCACACACACACACACACACACACACACACGGATAAACTTTCAGGGGCTAAATACGGGGGAAAGCGTTTTTGCGTGAGGGTGGAGGCTATACGGAGACAAACACAAGAAAAAAAGGAATGAGGAGAGAATAAGGGGAAATAAACCAGAGGAGTGTTTGTTTAGACCCAAAAGAGGGAAGGAAGGGCTATGCAGGGCAGGTGTGTTGTGTGGTGTGTGGTTATGAGGAGGGCAGGAGTGAGGTTGGCAGTGAGGCGGCTGTGCTTGGCGTGTGGCCCTAATGGAAGGAGGGAAAGGTGGAGAGAGGGAGGGAGGAGGAATGGTTGGGAGGGAGGATTTGAAGGGGGTATAGGGCGGCAAGGATGGATAATGGTAGGAATGGAGGGATAGGGAGAAGTAGGAATGGTGAGAGGAAGGTAGAGATGCAGGGAAGAAAGGATGGAAGGAAAGGGAGGATGGAGAAAGCTGGTGATGGAGGGAAGAAAAGAAGGAGAGAGAAAGGTAAGCAAGGAAAGGATGGAGGGTAGGATGGATGGAAGGAAGGATGAAGAAAGGTAGGGATAGAGGGAAGGAAGGAAGGATAGGGAAAAGTAGAAATGGAGAAAAAAGGAAGGATGAAGAAAAGTAAAAATAAGAGGGAAGGAAGAATAGAGAAATGGACAAAATAGACTAAGAGGAAATTAAACCAAAGAATATACTTAGAAGAACGGAAAGAAGCAAGCAGACAGACAGACAGACAGGTATTTTGGCAAGAAAGCAGACAGACAGTAGACAATCAGACAGACAGACAGACAGACAGACAGACAGACAGACAGACAGACAAATAGACAGACAGGTATTTAGGCAAGAAAGCAGACAGACAGTAGACAATCAGACAAACAGATAGACAGACAGACAGACAGACAGACAGACAATAGACAGACAGGTATTTAGGCAAGAAAACAGACAGACAGTAGACAATCAGACAGACAGACAGACAGACAGACAGGTATTTTGGCAAGAAAGCAGACAGACAGTAGACAATCAGACAATCAGACAGACAGACAGACAGACAGACAGACAGACAGACAGACAGACAGACAGGTATTTTGGCAAGAAAGCAGACAGACAGTAGACAATCAGACAGACAGACAAGACAGACAGACAGACAGACAGACAAATAGACAGACAGGTATTTAGGCAAGAAAGCAGACAGACAGTAGACAATCAGACAGACAGACAGACAGACAGGACAGAACAATCAGACAATCGACAGACAGACAGACAGACAGACAGACAAAATAGACAGCACAGGTATTTAGGCAAGGAAAACTACAGACAGTAGGACAATCAGACAGACAGACGACAGACCAGACAGACGTACAGACAGTTGTGGCTCTCACCTCCTCCCAGGTCAGCTTGCTGGACATGTCAGGCCTGAGGTTCATGATCCTGAGGGTGACGGCGCGCCTCGTCCCGTCATTGTTGAACTCCAGCTTGGCGGTGGCGGGCTCGCTGTCCCTCCGCACGCTGACGCCCTTCAGGAACCTGCACACACACGCATAACACACGCCTTCTTTAAACACACACCAAACACACGCCTTCTTTAAACACACACACACACACACACACACACACACACACACACACACACACACACACACCACACCACACACACACACCACACCACACACACACACACACACACACACCACACCACACACACACACACACACACACACACAACACCACACACACACACACACACACCACACACACACACACACACACACACACACACACACACACACACACACACACACACAACACACACACCACACACACACACACACACACACACACACACACACACACACACACACACACACACACACACACACACACACACACACACACACACACACACACACACACACACACACACACACACACACACACACACACACACACACACACACACACACACAACACACACCACACACCACACACACACACACACACACACACACACACACACCACACACACACACACAACACACACACACACACACACACACACACACACACACACACACACACACACAACACACACACACACACACACACACACACACACCACACACACACACACACACACACACACACACACACCACACACACACACACACACACACACACACACACACACACACACACACACACACACACACACACACCTAAGTATGACTCCCACTGCAAAGTATGCCCCTCCCGTAACCTCTGAAGATTATTGCTATTGAAAATTATCCCTAAATTTTTGAAAATTATCCCTAAGATTATTGAAAATTATCCCTAAGATTATTAAAAATTATCCCTAAGATTAAGACATCCCTAATGAAAATGATGACAGGTATAAGAAAACAATAGGAAAGTTGTGAATAGCCAAGGTTCCATAAACAGGTCAGTCTCTCTCTCTCTCTCTCTCTCTCTCTCTCTCTCTCTCTCTTCTCTCTCTCTCTCTCTCTCTCTCTCTCTCTCTCTCTCTCTCTCTCCTCTCTCTCTCTCTCTCTCTTTCTCTCTCTTCTCTCTCTCTCTCTCTCCTCTCTCTCTCTCTCTCTCTCTCTCTCTCTCTCTCTCTCTCTCTCTCTCTCTCTCTCTCTCTCTCTCTCTCTCTCTCTCTCTCTCTCTCTCGAATCATCTCATCCCAACTTTCTCAAACTTTTTCTCCTTACTAAAAGATTTTGTTTGCAGTTTAAAGAACGCATTGCCACCAAAAAGATACATTTCCTAATAATAATTCCTAAATACATTCCACCTCTGAGCTCACTCTTACCATTCCTCCACCTCCACTTCCACCTTCCAACCCATAATGTCACCTGCCCCGTCATCACATATCCTCATTTTTCCCATTATTACCCATTATTACCCATTATCACCATCACATACCAAGCCATTATCCCATGATATTCACTTTTCCATCCTCCCATACTCCTTTTCCTTCCCCTCTCTCCTGTTTCTAACCCTCTAATCTAACCTCTTCCTCTTTTTTAATAGCTTTCAGTCTTCATCAGGATATTTAAGTCTCCTTTTTTTTCCAATGATCTATCTAGTACCTAATTTTTTGCCTCATTTTTTCCCTTTATATATTAGTCTATTGTCTATCTATCTATCTATTGTCTATATTCTATCTATTAGTCTCTTTAGTCTATTGGGGTCTTTAAAAAGAGTCTGGATAAATTCATGGATGGGGAAGAGAGGTGGATGTAGGTAGCGTTAAGTAACAGGAACTACCTCGTGTTGGTCTCGCGGCCTCTTGTAGCTTCCTTATTTTCTTATGTTCTTATGTTCTTATAAGCTTTTAGTCTTCAAAAGGATATATAAGTCTTAATTTTTATCTATTTACTACCAACGTTTTTGCCGCTCAATGTTTGGTTTATAACTCTTCTAGGCTACTTTCTTTTTCTAACAAAGTCACTATCAACTTTCTGTACTCTATATTCCTTGTTTTCACTTCTGGCTACGCATGTTTCAAGCTTGTATCTTATTTCTATCTGTATTTTCTTTTCCTACATCATTCCCACAATCTAATTTCTACTCCTAATTTAATCAGCTTCTATTATCTCATCTCTTCTTATTTTCACCGCTTTCCGCACACATTACAAAGCCTTTCTCCTCATTCCTGACTCCCTGTATCTCTGTCTCTACATCCTGACTCCCTGTATCTCTATTTCTACATCCTACATCATTTCCACAATCTAATTTCTACTCCTAATTTAATCAGCTTTTACTTCATCTAGTAATTATTTTCACCGCCTGGCGCACACACTTTAACAGTCTCACCTTCCTTGATTAATCCTAACTCCTCGCTCTGCCTGTATTTCCACCTCCCCGCACCCACAACTATTGCCTCCACCACGCACTCTTTCCCCCCCAACCACCTCCACCTTTCCACCTCCTCGCACCCACAACTAATGCCTCCACCACGCACTCTTTCCCCCCCAACCACCTCCACTTTTCCACCTCATCGCCGCCAAACTCCCCCTAAAAGAGAGACACATATATGGACATACGCCCGACAACCCACCTGTATAACCTGTAGACTACATCCTCGCACCCACAACTAATACCTCCACTACGCATTCTTTTCCCCCCACCACAGTTTTACCCTCCACAATGCCCCCCATCCCACACACCTCAATCTCACGCATCACCTGACAAATTGTAACTTTTTCTTCATCTAGCAAATCTTTTTCTCCTCCGCGTAGTAATTCCTCCCGCGAATGAGACTTACATTTGCAGGGTAAGAATTTTGTGTCATCGTGAGGCGAATGCGGAAGGTAACAAGGCGACTCCCATTGCCTTTGAAGTCTTATCTTTTATGTTTTTCTCTCGTAGTGGCAGAGAGGAGAGGAGGAAAGGGAGATGACGGTGGAAAAGTCAGGGTTGGATTGGCAGGAGAGGAGAGATGGAAATGAAGAGGTGCGGGAGGAGAGAATGAAGGAAGGGAGTGATGAAGGGCGAGGTGAGAGGCTGGAATGAGGAAGTAATCATGCTGGATAGACGGGAGAGAAAGGGCTGAAGGAAGATGGAGGAGAGGAGAGGAGAGAGAGAGAGAGAGAGAGAGAGAAGAGAGAGAGGAAGGGGCGAGAGAGAGGAGAGAGAGAGAGAGAGTGTTTCATTTATTTCACCTGGGCAGCGAGAAAAAGAAGGGCCAGGAAGCTTCGTATTGTGGGATAAACCGAGTGGCGTAGAAACGAAAACACGTGCGCAGTTCCTGCTGCGGGAGTTTGTCTCTCTGTCTTGTTGTTGTTAATGTGGGAAGGGCAGGTTCAGCCGCTCCGAGTCGCTCATCAGTGCACTATTATGTCTTCTATATGCAGCATGAAAAGTCGATATATGCGTGATTTTGAAAGCTATCAGGTGTTTACTGTTTTCAGTCCCGGGAGGCGAGGGGGTGCCCGGAGACCCGAGTTGTTAAAGCAGCTGCACCTGTCCCCGTGCGGAAAGTCACGTCGTGTGAAGGTGCTCAAACACACGTAGCCTCCCAAGCCGCTCAGCGGTTTTTTGCCGCGGCGGTTTACGACAAGGCGTATAAGTGCGGCGAGTTGATCCTAATGTATGGCTCATGTTTTCTAACAGTCGTGTGCAAGCAGCCATAGAAGATACAAGTGCTTTTGGCCCTTCGGGACCCAGTATTGTGTTGTAGTATAGTATATATTAGACAACAGTGATTGCAACCCAATCGTGTTGTTGTGTCGTGGTCACTGGGCAAAGTGTCTCGGGGTAGACCCGTTCCCTGGATTCAACCCTTTGTGTTCCGTGTGATCCAACCACACACCCACACCGCACACAAACTCCAGATCTAAAAATAAAGGGGGGGGAAAAAAATCAAAAAATGTGGGGGGGATAACGGTAGGGGGGGGAGGGAAAAAAAAGGGCTGACGGGGAAAGGAAAAGGGGAAAAAGAGGAAAAAGAAGAAGAAAGGAAGAAAAGAAAAGAAGGGGGAGAAAAAGGGGGGAAAAAGCCCGGTGCTTTATTTTTTTCCCCGGGCCAGAAAAAGGGGCCAAGCTTACGTATTGGGTGAAAAAGGGGGAAAACAAAAACGTCCTTTCTCTCGGGATTTTTCCTTTGGTTTTAAAGTCCGGTCCCCGTCCGGCGTTAGGATTTATTTTCTTACGGAAAAGTCGATTTTGTTTTATTGGGTTTTTTTGAGCCCCAAAAGGCGAGGGGGGCAAAAAAATTTTAGACCCCCCGGGGTTGGGAAAGCATGGGGGTGCCTACAAGTAACGCTGGGCTTTTTTTCCCGGGCGGAAGATAATTAAAGGGGAAAAATTAAGAGGGCCAAGAAAACCCCGGGAAGACCAAAAAAACAGGTTGGGGTTGGAAACCCAGTTTTTGGGGGGAAAAGAAAAAGTGTTTGAAAAAAGGTTTTGGGGGTTGGAAGTAAAAGTGTTGGGGAAAAAGCCATGGGAAATTTTGCCGGGAAAAAAAAAACCGAAAAACCCATGAGAGATTTGGGGAATGGAGGTTTCCCTTTTTCCTTTTTCTCTTTTTTTTCCCAAAAACCCCCCTTTTTTTCTCCCCCCTTCCCTCTTTTTCTTTTTTTTCCTCTTTCTCTTGAAAACTTTTGGAAAAACACAAAGACACAACCACACTATCCAAGAAAAGTTTACCAAGGGGGATCAAAAAGGAGGGAAAAAGAAAGTGAAAGAAAAAGGGGGGTAAAAGAGAGATGGGGAAAAAGGAGAAAAGAAGACGCAGTAAACGAAAGGGAGGGGACTAGGTTTGGGGAAAAAGAAGGTTTTACCGTTCACGGTTTTCGGGGAACAAAAAAAAGGCAGAAAAAAAAGACGAAAAAAGAAAAAACTGAAAGCACTAAAAATGGAAATAAAAGGAAAAAAATGGGGGGAAAGGGGGGGCAAGCCTCACTTGGAGGGGCGAAAGGAAGGACGGGAAAAAAGGGATGGGAAAAGAAAGCTCTATAAAAAAGGGGGGAAAAAAAAGAAAAAAAAAAGGGGGAAAAAAAAAAAAATGGAGAAAAAAATTTTTGGAGGGCCCTTCTCTTTTCCCCTCCCCCCCTTCCCCCCCCCCCCCCCCCCTTTTTTTTTTTCTCGGGTTTGAAAAAGGAAAAAAACATAACAAAACACAAAACGGGAGAGAGAGAGAAAATTTTGGAAGGAGAAGAGAGAAAAGGAGAGGAGAAGGGAGAGAGAGGGGAGAGGGGAAAAGAGGAGAGAAAAAAAGGAGGGGAAGGGAAAATAACAAAAAACCAAAAAAGAAACAAAATCAAAGGATGAAAAAAAAAAAAGACGAAAGGGAAAATAACCCCAGAAGAGAAATAAGGGGGAAAAAAAAAACCCCCCTGAAAAATTGGGAGGGGGCGGGAGAGGGGCGGGGATTTCACCCCCGGGAAGGCCTCTTTCCCCCCGTGCCGTGCCCCCAGCCAAAAAGTGGGCTGATTTATACCCCCCCGGGCGTTGAATGAACGCCGGGGAAGAGGGAGGGGGGAAGAGAAAAAGGGAGACAAACAAAAAAAAAAATAAAGAGAAAAGGAGAAGCGAGAAGGAGCAGAGAGAAAGGGGGAGAGGAGGAGAGAGAAAGGGGAGAGGAGAGGAAAGGATAGAGGGAGAAGAGAGAGAGGAGAGGAAGAGGGGAGAAGAGGGAGGAGAGAGAGAGAAAAAAAAAGAGGAGAGAAACTAAGGAAGGAAAAAGGAATGATGGAGGGAAAGGGGAGCGGGGGGAAGGGAGGCAGAGTGAGGGACGAGGGAAATTCTGGAATGTTCAGGGCTTTTTTTTAGTACTGTTTATGGTCTATGGGGGGGGGGTTTTTATGGGTTGTGGGTGGAAGGGGGGGAGAGGGGGGAGGGGAAAAGGGGGGAGGGGGGAGGGGGGAGGGGGAAAAAAAAAAAGGGTGGAGGGGTCCCAGGGGTTTCTTCGTTTTTTTTTTTTGTGCAGGTTGGTTTGCCAGGGGGGTTAATGTTTTGGTTTCAGTGGTCCCCAACGGGTTGGGGGGGTTTGTTTCAGGGGGTTTTTGCTTCAGGGGTGTTTGTTCGGGTGTTTTTGCTGCAGGGGGTTTTGTCAGGTGTGTTTGCTTCAGGGTGTTGTCAGGTGTGTTTTGTCAGGTGTGTTTGCTTCAGGGGTTTGTCGGGTGTTTTTGTTGCGGGTGTTTTGTTTCAGGTGTGTTGTTTTGTTTTTTTAGGTGTGTTTGTGCAGGTTGGCTGGGTGTGTTTGTTCAGGTGTTTTGCTGGGGGGTTTTGCTCAGGTTTTTTTTTGGGGTTTGCTTAGGGGTTTGTTTCGGGGTGTGTTTGCTTCAGGTGTTTGCCCAGGTGTTTTTGGTTTTTGTGCAGGTGTTTGCTCAGGTGTGTTGGTCGGTGTGTTTGTCGGGGTTGTTTGCCCGGTGTGTTTGCTCGGGTGTGTTTCCCAAATTTGGTTTGCTTCGATGTTTTTGCTGCAGGTGGTTTGCTTCAGGTGTTTTGTTCGGGTTGGTTTTTGGGGTGTGTTTGTTTTCAGGTTTTTTGGTTTGGGGGGGCTGAGGTGTGTTTGCTTCAGGTGTGTTTGTTTGGGGTGTTTTTGCTGCGGGTGTTTTTGTTTCAGGGGGTTTTCCAGGTGTTTTGCTTCAGGGGTTTTTGCTTCAGGTGTGTTTGCCAGGTGTTTTTGTTTCAGTTGTTGCTGAGGGGTTTGTTTCGGGTGTGTTTTTTTTTCAGGTGTTTTGCTTTTTTTTTTCCAGGTTGTTTGCCAGGTGTGTTTGTTTCAGATGTTTTTGCTGCAGGTGTGTTTGCTGCAGGGTTTTGGGGGTTTTTGCTTCGGTGTGTTTCGCAGGTGTGTTTGCTCAGTGTTTTTGCTGCAGGTGTTTTTGCCCCTGTTTTCTGCAGGTGTGTTTGCTGCAGTGTGTTTGCTGCAGGGTGTTTGCTAGGGTGTTTGTGGGTGTGTTTGCTGCAGGTGTTTGCTTTTTTTTCAGGGTGTTTTGTCAGGTTGTTTGCTGCAGTTGTTTGTGCAGGTTGTTTGCTCAGTGTGTTTGCTTCAGGTGTGTTTGCGCAGGTTTTGTTTGCTTCAGGTGTTTTTTGTGCAGGGGGTTTTTTCTGCATGTGTTTCTCCCAGGTGGTTTGCTGCAGGTGTGTTTGTCAGGTGTGTTTTTTTTAGGGGTTTGTCGGTGTTTTGCTGCAGGGGGTTTTTGTTTAGGTGTTTCTCAGTGTGTTGCTGCAGGTGTTTTGCTCAGGTGTGTTTGTTCAGGTTGTTTGCTCGGGTGTGTTGTGCAGGGGGTTTTGGTTTTTTGGCTTTTTTCCAGATGGTTTCTCAGGTTTTTGCCGGGTTTGTTTCGGTGTTTGTTTCAGTGTGTTTGCTGCAGGGTGTTTGCTCAGGTGTTTGTTTCAGATTGTTTGCTTCAGGTGTTTTTCAGGTGTGTTTTTTCGGGTGGTTTGCTCGGTGTGTTTGTTTCGGGTTTTTTTTTTTTGGTTTTTTTCTCAGTTTTTCCTGGTTTGTCAGTGTGTTTGCTCGTTGTTTGCTTCAGATGTTTTGCTTCAGGTGTGTTTTGCTTCAGGTGTTGTTCAGATGTGTTTGCTTCATTTTTTGCTTCAGGTGTGTTTGTTCATTGTGTTTGTCGGGTGTTTTTGCTTCAGGTTTTTTTGCTAAGGGGTTTGGGGGTTTTGCTTTCGGTGTTGCTTATGGGTTTTTGGGGTGTTTTTCATTGGTTTTTTGTGTTTTTTTTTCCATTTTTGCCTCATTTTTTTTCCGGGGGGTTTTGGGGGTTTTTTTTTTGGGATTTCTTTGGGTTTTTTTGTTGTTTTTGTTATTTTTTTTGTTTGTTTTTCTGTTTTTGTTTGTTGTTTCGTTTTATTTTTTCGTTTTTTATTTTTTTTGTTTGTTATTTCTTTTTTTGTATTTTTTTTCTTTTTGTTTTTAATGTTAATATTTTTTTTCTATTTCCCTTAAGAATCAGTTTTTCTTTTTTTTTTTAAAATTTTTTTAAAATTTCAAAAGAAATAAAAAGATCAAAAAAAAATACAGAGAGGAGAGGGGGGAAAGAGAAGAGGGGAGAGAGAGAGAGAGAAGAGAAAAAGGAAAGAAGAGAGAGGAAAGTGAAAAAAATGTACCCCCTCCATTCCTTTTCCCCTCCCCCTTCCCCCCCCCTCTTCCCCCTCATGTAGTCAGGTAAATTTAAACGAAACCCCGGGGCCCCTTTTAAACCAATAGCCAGGCTGAACTCTTTGTCTGTGTGGCACTCTTACACTTTATTTATTTATTTATTTTATTATTTTCTTCCAGTAATTCGTCTCCTGGTTTTTTTGTCACTTTTTTCTCTTCTTTTTCCTTGCTCTTCATTGTGTTTTGTGTGTGTTCTTCTCTCACACTTTCGCTTTTTTGTCTAACCAGCAATTCGTCTCGTGTTTTTTTTTAAGATTTTGTCACTTTTTTTTTCTCTTCCTTTCCTTTCATTCCACCAAAAAAAATCTAGACCTAATTCCACCAAAAAATACAAAATCTAGACCTAATTCCACCAAAAAATACAAAATCTAGACCTAATTCCACCAAAAAATACAAAATCTAGACCTAATTCCACCAAAAAATACAAAATCTAGGCCTAATTCCACCAAAAAATACAAAATCTAGACCTAATTCCACCAAAAAAAACAAAATCTAGACCTAATTCCACCAAAAAAAATCAAAATTACCCCAATTCCAAAAAAAAAAAAATCTGGGCCCAATTCACCAAAAAATAAAAATCTGGGCCTAATTCCCCCAAAAAAATACAAAAATCCCCCTAACCCACAAAAAAAAAAAAAAAAATCTAGACCTTTTCCACCAAAAAAAAAAAAATCTAGACAAAATTTTCACCAAAAAACAAAATCTAGGCCTAATTTCACCAAAAAATACAAAATCTAGGCCTAATTCCAACAAAAAAACTAAATCTAGACCTAATTCAACCCAAAAAAACAAAATCTAGGCCTAATTCCCCCAAAAAAAAAAAAATCTAGGCCTAATTCCACCAAAAAAACATTATTTTCTGTCGTATGTAATTATTTTTATCAGTTTTTTGCCCTTCTTTTTTTTTTTTATATTTTCGCCTCCACTTTTACTATCTATAAATTCATTGATATTTTGCCTGATATATATTATTTCCATTTTTCTCTATATAATGCTGGCTTTTTTGCTCCATGTTAATCTCGTTTCTGCCATTTTTGTTTTTATGGTTGAGTTTCATCAGGTTTCTTTTTTATTTTTTTGTGATAATTTCTTTGTCTACGAATTTGTTCATTGTCTGCTTTTGTATCTTTGTCTGTCTGTCTGTCTGTCTGTCTTATTCTGTTGTCTGTCTGTCTGTGTCTATATGTCTGTATGTGTCTGCTGTCTGTCGTTTTCCCTTCTTTGCTGCTGTCGGTCGCTGTCTGTCTTTTGTATGTGTCTATAGTTGTAGTGTCTGTCTGGTCGGTCTGTCTGTGTAATGTCTGTATTGTTGTCTGTTTCTTCGTCTGTCTGTTATCTGTGTCATATGTCGTATGTGTCTTTGTCTGTTGTATGTTTCTGTCTGTGTTATATTTGTATGTGTGTTCTGTCTGTCTGTCTGTCTGGGTTTTAAAAATCTAATATATAACCCCGTACGGGTTGAATTTGATTTTTGTAGGATATGTGAGACGCGGTTAAATGATGCAATAGGCCCACTCTATAATATAAATATGTTCTGTATTTCAAAAAAAAAAAACCTCGGAGGGGGATTAGCAATTTATCTAACAAAAAATTTACGTTTTCCCCGCATAATTTTTTTTTTCTCTTACCCCAATGGGTCAATTTTTTTAAGATTATTTTCCCCCTTTAAATTTTTAGGAATTTTTTACAGAACCAAATGAAGCCTTTATGAATTTCTTTTGAGTGTAAGAATATTTTTTAACTCTTAGAACGAAAAACTACCATGCTTTTAAGGGGGATTCAAGTAAATTTTCAAAAAGAAGGTAAGGTACAGGAGTTTTTTAAATTATTTTTTCTTTCATTTTTTCCAAAAAATTAATAAACCAAAAGAGTCCTAAGAAAACACCTCATTAATCGACACAAGGGCAAAAAAATTTAAAAACCATCAGGAAAGTTTATTTTACCTACTATGCGATCACTTTCCCCCCTTTAGTTTTTATTTCAGTTATAAGTAATGTCTTTTCCCCCGAATACAAGGACAAAAGAAACTCAGCAATGTTCCCTTTTTGCTTTCAAAAAAGATGAAAGTGAATTATCTGGAAATTTAAAATAGAATACTGAGAAAGATGCTTTTAATTTATTTAAAAAGTTCCAAATTTTGTATGACAAACTTTCCCTTCAAAAGCAAAAACACTTTTCAAAAAAAAAGCATAGTACTAAACCCTACATTATCAAAACAATAAAAACCTTAAAAACCCCAATAAATACAGAAGTTTTTGCAGTGGCCACACCCGAGAAAATATAAAACAGATAGGAAACATTAACTCATAAAAAGAGCACTAAAGAAAATTATTATAATTCAAAAATAAAGAAAACGTGCTAAAATTAAAAAAAAAAGGGAAATAGTAAACAAATTAAAGGGAAAAGGATAAAAAACTCCGGTTTTTCCCTTACATTCAAAAATCAAATCTAACCATATGAGTGGGCCCAGTCATTAATAAAATTTTTTTCAAAATTTCCCCCAGTTAGCTTTTAAATTCTGCCCCCTAAACCCAATTTTTTTTTATTACCACAAATTTTTTGCATTCCTTTTTTTTTTTACAACAACAACAATTTTTTAAATTAAAATGTCACAAAAATTGAAATTAAATCACCAGGGTTTTATGAATAACATTAAAAAAATCAAAAAATGCGTAACGAAATTTCTTCATTTCTTTAATACATTTAAATAGATCTTTTTAAAGAAGGCTGCTTCCCAAAACTCTCAAGTTGCTCGAGTAATCCCCGGGTTATAAAAAAGGTGCAAATCAATCCCCAGTAATACGCCAATTTTAAACCCTTCCCAGTTTGGTAAAATTTTTTAAAGAATTGTGCTAGAGAGCTGAATTATCTCACCAAAATTTTTATTTTTATCAGAAATTCAAATGGTTTTTGTCCAAAATTTCTACAGAAAAAGCAGTACATCAACTTTGTCAAAAAATGTACAAGCACTAGAAAATAAAATGTTCCCAAAAATAGTTTTTTGGACTTGTCAAGGTTTTTACCCTTACCACTCCCCTTTATTTGAAAATTATTGGTTTTTGGCATTCGTGGGTTTTCCCGCATATAAATGGTTAAAAAATACCTAAGCAAAAGGAAAAAAATGTCAGTCTTTAATAATACTCCATCCTCTACCTGCACATTGGGTGCGGCGTTCCGCAAGGTTCTGTTTTTTAGGCCCCCTCCTATTTTTTCTTTAATAAATGACTTTTCACGAGTATGATAAGTAAAATTCCCACTTTTTGCCGACGACACAAATTTTCCCTTTAGGGAAAGATCTTAAAAACTCAAAATATATTAAAATACAGAATTCCCCAATGTTTCAAATTGGATAAAAGCAAAAAAAATTTAAGTTTTTAAAAGTCACAAAAAAACATTAGATATGAAACTGTCCCGTTGACCAACCATTTCATGTTGAATTTATATTGATAACCTTTGGCTTAATAAAGTTCATGAGTCCAAGACAGTTCTTAGGGTAATAATTTTGACAAAATTTAAAAAGGGAAGCTCTATATTTAAATTAAGACTAAACTTTCTAAAAACACTGGTGAGTACATAAAATACAAAAATATACCCATGATGCTTGAGACAAAATATTTGACATTTGCATATCCGCACATTATATTGTTTAGCTATATGGGGAGGATCATCAAAACCTTTTCAATGTCTTTCTTACTCAAAAAAATTTATAGTGTTAGCTGAAGGGCCCCGTTTTGCCCACACTAAACACTGTTTAAGATCTGAAAATTTCTTAAATTTCCTGATGTGATAGCCCCTTTAAACAAAAATATTTGTTCATAAGGCACTCCTACCATACAAATGAAAATGACTTCCAAATTTGCTTCTTTAAATCCCGAATCGACGGGCCACATGATCTGAGCTCCCATTAGTGAACATATGACAGCAAGGCGTACCGTTAGAGGTGTTAGAGTTGGAACCAACGTCACAAGATCTTTGGAACATTGTACCCCTAAAAAACTTTTAAGTACAAATTTAAAAAAAAAACTATATAAAGACATTAACATTTTGGTGATTTTGAAATTTTTTTTTTCTTTTTGGAAATCGGAGAGAGTGTCTTCCCTACAGGTCATTTCTTTTTTGCTTTTTTTCTTTGTTTTTTTTTTAATTATTTTCTAAATATATTTTAAATAATTTTTTATTTGCACATAAACAAATTTCCCTTTTTTAAACTTATTTGGTCCACCTTGAGTTTTTTATGTATATTTGTTTTTTGTATAACTAAAGTGTTGGTTATATGGGAATTTTGATTTAGTTTTTTATATAAATTATTTGGACTATAAAAAATTTACGTCTTACGGGTTTAAAATATATAGAAGGTTGTACAAGAGCCCGGTCAACGGGCCTGGTCCTCAGGTATACGTAGTATGTAAATATATTTGAAAAATTGTAACAAAAGGGCAATAATATATCAATTCAAAATTCAAATAAGTCGGTGTGTCTGAGTCTGTCTATCAGTCTCTCTCCTCTTCTCTCTCTTCTCTCTCTCTCTCTCTCTCCCCTTCTCCTCTCTCTCCCCTTTTCCCCTCTTCTCTCTCTCTCTCTCTCTCTCTCTTCCTCTCTCTCTCCCCTCTCTCTTCTTCTCTCTCTCTCTCCCCCCCCTTTTCCCCTCCCCCTTCCCCCAAACCCCCCCCCCCCCCCCCCCCCACCCCCCCCCCCCCCACCCCTCCCTAAAACCTCTTTCCCTATTTCTCCCTTTCTCCTTTTCTCCCTCCAAAAAAGGGTTAAAGGGTTTTTGGGGGGCCCCTCCCCCTCCAACTTCCCCAAATTCTCTTTCTCCCCCCTTGTTCTTTCCCCTTCCCCCCCCTCCGCCCCTTTTTTTGGGGGTTTCGGAATTGGGGGGCTTCTCCCCCCCCCCCCTCCCTCCCTCTTTTTCCCTTTCCCCCTTTCCTCCGGGTTTTTCTTCTATTTTTCCTTCCCCTTCCCTTTCCCCTTTCGTCTTTTTTTTTTTTTTTTACCTTTTTTGGGGGAACAAAAACATTTTTTTAAAAAAAAAAAAAAAGGGGGGAACAAAAAAAATTTCCTTCCTTTTTTAATCTCCATTTCCCTTTCCCAAACCTTCCAAAAATATCAATTTTTCCTTTCACCTTTTTTTTCCCTCTCTCTCCTCTCCTCTCTCTCTCTCATTTCGTAATATTTTAAAACTTATTTTTTTTTTGTAAATTTCTCCCTCATTAAATTACCCCTTTAAACCAACTCGTTTCTTCTTTTCAACCTTCTCTCAAAAACCAACAAACCCGCCAAAAAAAGTCACAACCAACTTTACAAAAAAGGCAAAAACAAAACAAAGAAGATTTTCCCCAAAAAGGCCAAAAGGGGGTTTTTAAAAAATTGGAAAAATTTCCCTTTTTATTCAGGGAAAGATTTTTTTTGGTTTTGGGGGTTTTTTTGGTTTTTTTTTGGGCCCTTTTGGTGTATGGGGTTTGGGTGGGTGGGGGGGGTGAAGGGGATTTTTGGGGATTTTTAAAAGGGGGGGGCAGGGTTTTTAAAAAGGGGGGGATTTGGGGGATGGGGTTTTTTGGAGGGTTTAATTGGAATTGTTGTTTTTCACCCCGACCACTCATCCCCCCCCTTTCCAACAAAACCAACCCTTTGGCTTTTGTTGGGGGGCTAAAGGAAGGGGGGGAAAACCCCGGGGTAACACCCTAAATTCTTTACACTCCTTTAAAACCCCACACCACAAGGGGGTTGAGAGGTTTTGGCCAAATTCGGCAACTTATCGGAATATTGGGTTTAAAAACAATCGCATTATAAATTCGGAAGGGCTACCCTTCCCCCCATTAACCGTTAAAGTGTTGTTGTATTCAAGTTTTGTGTTAATTAAATTTTAATTAACATAAAGTAAAGGGTTTAAGTTTAAAGGTTAAGAAAGGGTAAGAAAGGAAGAAAGGGGAAAAAAGGAAAGAGAGAAGGGAAAAAAAAATTTCCTCCTTAAATCCCATTTGTTTTCTCCGGCCAAAAAACAACCCTTCCCCCCCAAAAATAAAACAATTTAAAAACCTTAACCCACCAAAACCCCCAACCCAAACAACAAAACAAAAAAGTTTTTTTTTTTTTTTTTTTTTTTTTTTTTTTTTTTTCCCCTTTTTTTTTTTTTTTTTTTTTTTTTTTTTTGAAATACCTTTTTTTTGTTTTTTTTTTTTTTTTTTTTTTTTTTTGTTTTTTTTTTTTTTTTTTTTTTTTTTTTTTTTCCCCCCCCCCAACCCGCCCCTTCAACACTTTTTGTTT
>JACEEZ010022342.1:0-29520 GCA_016584305.1 Chionoecetes opilio | reverse complement strand
AAAGGGAAAACCCAAAAATCCCTTTTACTCTTCTATTTATTATTTAAATGTAATGTAAGCTACTTATAGGTCCAAATTATTCTAACAAAAAAGGATTGTATACTTCAATTTGTAGGAATACAGCTATATATCACCAATATCTAGCTAAAACCATTGAAAAGAACACATTTTTTGGGTATAAAGCATTATCATAAGGTATATTCCTTCTATTAATGATATAACACTACAATTAAGAAGAAACTATGAAAAACACGTATAATATACAATTGTATCACAATATAGAGTCTCAAACTCCTATTATAAGCTTACAGCAGTTTAAAATAGCAATTTCTAACGAAAACAACTATAATTCCAAATTTTTAATTTCTCTATCTAATCTCTATCTCTATTTCTTCTAAAAGGGCTGAATAATGTCAATTTTCGACATTTTTTAGCCCTTCAAAAATACATTAAAACACTTGAAAAAACGTTGTTTTTAAGAATAAAATTGATACATAAATTACATGAAAAATACATATTTTAAGCTCAAAATATTGTAAAATATAGTTGTGTAAAAGTGCTGTATAATGTCAAATTTCGACATTTTTCAGGCTTTCAAAAATACATTAAAACACTTGAAAAAATGTTGTTTTTAAGATTAAAATTGATACATAAATTTTATGAAAAATACATATTTTTAGCTATTAATTTTGTAAAATATAGTTGCAGCAAATATAAAACGCTATTTAGCTACAGATATAAAGAAATATACTTCAATTTGTAGAAAAAACAACTCTTCACTGATAACTAGCTAAAATCATTGAAAACACTACATTTTTTGGGTTTATAGCAATATGATAAGTAAAAGTACTTGTATATATACATTATTGTATAACGCTACAGTTTACAAGAAACTATGAAAAACGCTTGCAATATACCGTTATATCACAATAATTAACCTCTTACTGTTCTATTTAAAGCTTAATGTAAAGTAAGCTACTTATAGGTGCAAATTATGCTAAAAAGAGGATTTTATACATCAATTTGTAGGAAAAACAGCTATTATCACTGATAACTAGCTAAATCATTGAAAACAATACAGTTTATGGATTTATAGCAATATGATAAGTAAAACTACTTGTATATATACAATAACGCTACAGTTTACAAGAAACTATGAAAAACGCTTGCAATATACCGTTATATCACAATAAATTACCTCCTACTCTTTTATTTAATAGCTTAATGTAATGTAAGCTACTTATAGGTGCAAATTATTCTTAAAAGAGGATTTTATACTTCAATTTGTAGGAAAACAGCTATATATCACCGATAAATAGCTAATATCATTGAAAACACTATATTTTATGGGTTTATAGCAATATGATAAGTAAAACTACTTGTATATAAACAATAACGCTACAGTTTACAAGAAACTATGAAAAACGCTTGCAATATACGGTTATATCACAATAAATAACCTCTTACTCTTCTATTTATTAGCTTAATGTAATGTAAGCTACTTATAGGTGGTAATTATTCTAAAAAAAAGGATTGTATACTTCAATTTGTAGGAAAACAGCTCTATATCACCGATAAATAGCTATCTCATTGAAAACCTACTTTATGGTTTATAGTCAATCTGATAGTAAAACTAATTGTATATATACAATACGCCTACATTTTTACAGAAACTATGAAAAGACGCTTGACAATATAACGGTTATATCCACAATAAATAACCTCTTACTCTTTCTATTTATTACTAATGTATGTACGCTACTTATAGTGCAAATTATTCTAAAAAAAAGGATTCTAACTTCAATTTGTAGGAAACAGCTCTATATCACCGATAATGCTAATAATCATGAAAACACTCACATTTTATGGGTTTATAGATATATGATAACTGTAAACTACTTGTATATGTCAATAAGACGCTAACAGTTTACAAGAACTATGAAACACCGCTTGCAATATACCGTTAGAGCAATAAATAACCTCTTACTATTCTATTTAATGAAGCTTAATGTAATGTCAGCTACTTATAGGTGAAAATTATTCTAAAAAAAGGATTGTATACTTCAATTTGTAGGAAAAACACTCTATTCACCGAAAATACTGCTAATATCCTTGAAAAACACTACATTCTTTTGGGTTTTATATGAATATGATAATAAACTACTTTGTATATATACACTAACGCTCGAAGTTTACAAGAAACTTGAAAAAACGCTTTGCAATAGACGTTATATCACAATAAATAACCTCTTACTCTTCTATTTAATAGCTTAATGTAATGTAAGCTACTTATCTGTGCAAATTAATCTAAAAAGAGATTTTTAATACTTCAATATGTAGTAAAACCCTTATATATCACTGATAACTAGCTAAAATCATTGAAAACACTACTTTTAGGGTTTTATAAGCAATATATAATAAAACTACTTGGATATATACAATAACGCTACAGTTTTACAAGAACTATGAAAAACGCTTGCAATATACGTTATATCAACAATACTAACCTCTTACTCGCTATTTCTTAGCTTAATGTTAATCGAAGCCTACTTCTAATGTGCAAATTAATTCTAAAAAGAGGATTTTATACTTTCAATTTGGTAGGAAAACAGCTATATATCACCGTAATAGCTATATAATTGAAAACCTACATTTATGGTTTTTATAGCAATATGATTAAGAAAACTACTTGTATATATACAATAACGCTACAGTTTACGAAGAAACTATGAAAATGCTTGCAATTGCGGTTATATCACAATAAAAACCCTCTACTCTTCTATTTACTAGCTTAATGTAATGTAACTTACTTATAGGTGCAAATTATTCTAAAGAGGATTTTATACTTCAATTTGTAGTAAAAAAGCTATATATCACTGATAACTGGCTAAAATCATTGAAAACACTACATTTATGGTTTATAGCAATATAATGAAGTAAAACTACTTATATATATACATAACGCGACAGTTTAGAAGAAACTCATGAAAACGCTTGCAATTACCGTTATAATCACATACATAAGCCTCTAACTCCTTCTATTTAAAAGCTTAATGTAATGTAAGCTCTTATAGATGCAATTATTCTAAAAGATCCTTTTATACTTCAATTTTGTAGGAAAACAGCTTTATATCACCGATAAAATAGCCAATATCATTGAAAACACTACAATTTTATGGGTTATACGGCAATTATGATAAGTAAAACTACTTGTATATATACAAAAAACGCTAATACGTTTACAAGAAACTATGAAAAACGCTTGCAATATACCGTTATAAATCACAATAATACCTCTTTACTCTTCTATTTATTATCTTAATGTAATGTTAAGCTACTTATAGTGCAAATTATTCTAAAAAGAAGATTTTACGCTTCAATTTGTAGGAACAGCTGTATTTCACCGGAAAAATAGCTTAGATCATTAACAACTAGAAAACACTTTATGGGTTTTAAGCAAATATGATAAGTACACTTACTTGTATATATACAAAAACGCTACAGTTTTACAGAGAAACTATGAAAAACGCTTGCAATATACCTTATAATCCAATAAATAACCTCTTACTCTTCTATTTAAAAGCTTATGTAATGTAAGCTTACTTAGGTGCAAATTATTCTAAAATAGGATTTTATATCCCTTTGTGGAAAACAGCTATATAATCACTGATAACTAGCTAAAATCATTGAAATTATTACAATTTTATGGGTTTATAGCAATATAATAGTAAAACTACTTGTAATATATACTAACTCTACGTTTAGAGCAACTATGAAAAACGCCTGCAATATACCGTTATATCACAACAATACACTCTTACTCTTCTTTTTTAATCTCTTTAATGTAGTGTAAGCTACTATAGTGCAAATTGTCTAAAAAGAGGATTTTATACGTCAATTGTGTAGGCAAATACTATATATCACCGATAAATGCTAATATTCATTGAAAACACTACTTTCATGGGTTTATAGCTATATGACAGTAAAAACTACTTGTTATAGCAATAACGCTACAGTTTACAAGAAACTATGAAAAACGCTTGCCATATACCGGTTATATCACATAAATACCTCTTACTCTTCTATTTATTTGCTAATGTAATGTATCTCTTTATAGGTCCCAAATTATTCAAAAAAAAGTATTGTATACTTCAATTTTGTAGGAATACAGCTATCTTCACCAATTCTTCTAAAACCTTGAAACGACACATTTTTTTTGGTATCAAAGCTTATCATAAGGGTATATTCCTTCTAATTAATGATATACACTACATTAAGAATAAACTATGAAAAACACGTATAATAAGACAATTGTATCCAATATAGAGTCTCAAACTCCTATTATAAGCTTACCAGCTTTAAAATAGCAATTTCTAACGAAAACAACTAAATTCCAACCATTTTTTAATTTCTCTATCTAATCTCTATCTCTATTTCTTCTAAATGGCTGAATATGTCAATTTTTCGACATTTTTTAGCCCTTCAAAAATACTTAAACACTTGACAAAACGTTGTTTTTAAGAATAAAAATTGATACATAAATTACATGAAAAATACATATTTTTAAGCTCAAAATTTGTAAAATCTAGTTGTGTGAAGTCTGTATATGTCAAATTTCGACATTTTTCAGGCTTTCAAAAATACCTTAAAACACTTGAAAAAATGTTGATTTTTAAGATTAAATTGATACATAAATTTTATGAAAAATAACATATTTTTAGCTATTAATTTTGTAAATTAGTTGCAGCAAATATAAAACTCTATTTGCTACAGATATAAAGAAATATATTCAATTTGTAGAAAAAACAACTCTTCACTGATAACTAGCTAAAAATCATTGAAACACTACAGTTTTTGGTTTATAGCAATATGATAAGTAAAAGTACTTGTATAGATATACATTTTTGTTAACGCTAACAGTTACAAAAAAACTATGAAACGCTTGCAAATACCGTTATAATCACATATTAACACAGAATTACTGTTCTATTTAAAGCTTAATGTAAGTAAGCCTACTTATATAGGTGCAATTATGCTAAAAAGAGGATTTTATACATCAATTTGTAGGAAAACAGCTATATATCACTGATAACTAGCTAAAATCATTGAAAACACTACAGTTTAATGGATTATAGCAATATGATAAAGTAAAACTACTTGTATATATATAAAATACAATAACCTACAGTTTACAAGAAACTATGAAACATGCTTGCATATACCGTTTATATCACATAAATAACCTCTTAACTCTTCTATTTACTAGCTTAATGTACTGTAAGCTAATTATAGGTGCACATTAATTCTAAAAAGAGGATTTTATACTTCAATTTGTAGAAAAAACAGCTATATTTCACCGATAAATAGCTAATATCATTGAAAAACCTACATTTTATGGGTTTTGTAGCAATAAATAGAAGTAAAACTCTTTGTATATATACGATAACGCAACGTTTACACGAAACTATGAAAAACGCTTGCCATATACCGTTTTATATTACACATTAAATAACCTCTTACTCTTCTATTTATTAGCTTAATGTATCAATGTACAGCTACTTATTGTCAAAATTATTCTAAAAAAGGATTGTATACTTTCAATTTGTAGGAAAACAGCTATATAGCAACCTTAACTATCTAAAATCTTGAAAAGAACACATTTGAGGGTATACAGCATTTCATAAGGTAATTCTTCTATTAATGATATAACACTACAATTAAGAAGAAATTAATGAAAAACCACGTATAATATACCAATTGTATCACAATATAGAAGTCCTCAACTCCTATTAATAATAATGATTACAGTAGTTCAAAATAGCAATTTCTAACGAAACAACTATAAATCCACATTTTGAATTTCTCTATCATAAAAAGGGCTGAATAATGTCAATTTTCGGACATTTTTTAGCGCTTGAAAAAATACATTAAAACACTTGAAAAAACGTTGTTTTAATAATCAAATTGATACATAAATTTCATGAAAAATACATATTTTACGCCTCATAATATTGTAAAACCTAGTTGTGTTAAGTGCTGAATCATGTCAAATTTTGACATTAGTTAGCATTTCAAAAATCCATTAAAATACTTGAAAAAAACATTGTTTATAAGGATTAAATTAGTATCTAATTTCATGTAATCCTAAATTTCATGAAAAAATCATATTTTTAGCATTATTTTTGTAAAATATAGTTGTATCATATATAAAAAGCTTTTAGCTACGATATAAAGAAATATCCTTCAATTTGTAGAAAACAAACAACTCTCACTGATAACTAGCTAAAATCATTGAAAACACTACATTTATTTGGGTTTTTATAGCAATAATGATAATTAAACTACTTGTATATATACACTAACGTACAGTTTACAAGAAATTTTTTTACTAGGAAAACGCTTGCAATATACCGTTATTCAAATAATAAACCTCTTACTCTTCTATTTATTAGCTTAATGTAAATGTAAGCTACTTAAGTGCACAATTCTTCTAAAACGAGGATTTTATACTTTCATTTGTAGAAAACTGCTATATATCACTATAACTAGCTAAATTCCATTGAAAACACTCCATTTTAATGGTTTATAGCAATTAATAATAAAACTACTGTAATATATACAATAACGCTACATTTAAATAAACTATAAAACGCGTGGCAATAGACCGTTATAATCACAATAAATAACATCTGAATCTTCCATTTAATAGCTTAATGGTAATGTAAGCTATAGGTGCAAATTATTCAAAAAGAGGCTTTCATAACGTCAATTTGTAGGAAAACAGCTATATATCACTGATAACTATCTACAATCATTGAAAACACTACATTTTTATGGGTTTAATAGCAATATAATAGTATCACTACTTGTAATATACAATAACGCTACAGTTTTACAAGAAACTATGAAAAACGGTTGAGGGCATATACCGGGTTATCACAATAAATAACCTCTTACTCTTCTATTTAATTAGCTTAATGAATGTAAGCCTACTTTAAGTGCAATTAGGCTAAAAAAAGGGATTGTTTTACTTCAATTTGTAGGAAAAACAGCTATATATCACCGATAACTAGCTAAAAATCATTGAAACAGGAACACATTTTGTTCAAATATCATAAGGTATAAAGCATTTAGCATTAGGTAAATTCTTCTATTCATGATATAAACTACATTAATAAGAAACTATGAAAAACACGTATCAATATACAATTGTATCACATATAGAAGTCCAAACTCCTATTATAACTTACAGTAGTTTAAATAGCAATTTCTAACGAACAACTATAACTCCACATTTTGAATTTCTCTATCAAAAAAAAGCTGAATTAATGTCAATTTTCGACATTTTTCAGCCCTTCAAAAAGACATTAAACCCTTGAAAAAACGTTGTTTTTAAGAATAAATTGACACATAAATTACATGAAAAATACATATTTAAGCTCATAAAGTGTAAAATATAATTGTGTAAACTGCATGAATCATGTAACTTTTTCGACTTAATTTAGTCATTTCAAAAATACATTAAAATTCTTGCAAAAACTTGTTTTAAGATTAAAATTGATATCTAACATTTCATGAAAAATACATATTTTTAGCTATTAATTTTGTAAAATATAGTTTGCAAATTAAAGCTATTTAGCTACAGATATAAGGCAAAATACTTCATTTTTAGAAAAAAACACTCTTCACTGATACTAGCTAAAATCATTGAAACACTACATTTTATGGGTTTATAGCAATAATGATCATTAACGACTACTTGTATATATCAATAACGCTACAGTTTCACGAAACTATGAAAACGGCTTGCAATATACCGTTATATCACAATAATAACCTCTTAACTCTTCTATTTAATAGCTTAATGAATGTCAGCTACTTATAGGTGCATATTATTCTAAAAAGAGGATTTTGGTACTTCAATTGGTAGGCAACAGCTCATAATCACTGATAACTAGCTAAATAATCATTGAAACCACTACATTTTTATGGGTTTAAATAGCAATATAATAAGTAAAACTACCTGTAATATCATACAATAACGCTACAGTTTTAGCAGAAACTATGAAAAACGCTTGCAATATACCGTTATATCACAATAAATAACCTCTTACTCTTCCTATTTAGTAGCTTAATGTAATGTAAGCTACTATGGTGCAAATCATTCTCAAAAGAGGACCTTTACACCTTCAATTTGTAGGAAAACAGCTGTATTCATCGATAAAGCTAAGATCATTGAAAACACTACTTTTATGGGTTTTTAGCAATATGATAAGTAAAACTACTTGTATATATACGAAAACGCTACAGTTTACAAGAACTATGAAAACGCTTGCAATTACCATTATAATCACAATAAATAACCTCTTACTCTTCTATTTAATAGCTTAATGTATGTAAGCTACTAATAGGTGCAAATTGTTCTAAAAGAGGATTTTATACTTCATTTATAGAAAATAGCTATATATCACAGATAAATAGCTAAATATCATTGAACCCCTACGATTTCATGGGTTTTATAGCATAGATAAGTAAAACTAACTTGTATATTTACAATAACGCTACAGTTTACAATAAACTATAAAACTCTTGCATATACCGTTTATATCACAATAAATACCCTCTTACTCTTCTAGTTATTCTTAATGTAATGTAAGCTACTATAAGTAAGCTACTTATTAGGTCCAAATTATTCAAAAAAAAGATTAATACTTCAATTTGTAGGAATACAGCATAATTCACCATAACTAGCTAAAACCATTGAAAAGAACACCTTTTGTGGGTTATAAAAGCATTATCATAAGGTATAGTCTACTATTCATGATATAACACTACAAATAAAAAAACTATGAAAAACGTATAATATACAATTGATATCACAAATATAGAATCTCAAACTCCTTTATAAGCTTACAGTAAGTTTAAAAATAGCATTTCTAACGAAAACAACTATATTCCACATTTTTAATTCTCTATCTAATCTCTATCTCTATTTCTTCGAAAAGGGCTGATAATGTTCAATTTTCGACATTTTTTAGCCTTCAAAAATACATTCAACACGTGAAAAAACTTTGTTTTTAGAATAAAATGATACCTAATTACATGAAAAATACATTTTTTCAAGCTCATAATCTGGTAACATATAGTTGTGTAAAAGTGTTTGAATATGGCAATTTCGACATTTTTTCTCAGGCTTTAAAAATACATTAAAACACTTGAAAAAAACGTTGTTTTTAAGATTAAATTGTACATAAATTTTTGAAAAATACTATTTTTAGCTTATTAATTTTTGTAAAATAATAGTTTGCAAGCAAATATAAACTGCTATTTAGCTACAGATATAAGAATATACTTCAATTTGTAGAAAAACACTCTCACTGATAACTAGCTAAATCATTGAAAAACACTACATTATTTTGGGTTTTATAGCAATATGATAAGTAAACTACTTGATATATACAATAAACGCTACAGTTTACAAGAACTAGAAAAACGCTTGCACTATCCGTTATATCCATAAATACCCTCTCACTCTTCTATTTTATTACTTAATGTAATGTAAGCTACTTCTAGTGTTGCAACATTATTCTAAAAGAGGATTTTGATACTTCAATTTGTAGGAAAACAGCTATATATCACTGATAACTAGCTAATTCCTTGAAAACACTACATTTTATGGGTTTTATACAATATAATAGTAAAAACTACCTGATGTATACAATAACCTGCTACAGTTTAGAAGAAAACTATGAACATGCGTGCAATATACCGTTTATTCACAATATAACCTCTGAGCTCTTCTATTTCATAGCTTAATTCTATGTAGCTATAGTGCAAATTATTCAAAAAAGAGGATTTCATACTTCCATTTGTAGGAAAACAGCTTATTATATCACTGATAACTAGCTACAATCATTGAAAACACTACATTTTATGGGTTTATAGCATATACTAAGTATCCCTACTTGTATATATACAATAACGCTACAGTTTACCAGAAACTATGAAAAACGGTTGCAATTACCGTTATAATCACAATAAATAACCTCTTACACACTTCTATTTGGTAGGCTTAAATGTAAGTAAGCTACTATATTGCAAATTATTCTAAAAAAGGATTTTTTACTTCAATTTGTAAGGAAAACAGCTAATATCACTGAAACTAGCTTAAATATCATTGAAAACACTACATTTTTATGGGTTTTAGGCAATATGATAAGTAAAACTACTTGTATATATACAATAACGCTACAGTGTTTACAAGAAACTATGAAAAACAGCTTGCCAATATACCGTTATATCACATAAAAACCCTCTTACTGCTTCTATTTTATTAGCTTTAATGTCAATGTTAAGCTACCTTATTAGGTCCCAAATTACTTAAAAAAGGATTGTATACTTCAATTTGTAGGAAACAGCTATATATCCCGATAACTAGCTAAAATCATTGAAAAAGAACACATTTATGAGGGTATAAAGCATTATCAATAAAGGTGAAATTCCTTCTATTAATTATATACACTACAATTAAGCAGAAATTATGAAAAACAGTATAATCTACAATTGTAATCCATAATAGAGTTCAAAAAACTCATTATAAGATTAACAGTAGTTTAAAAATAGCAATTTTTTTCTATCGAAAACAACTAAAAAATCCACATTTTTTATTTCGCTATCAGAAACAAGGGCTGATTGTCAATTTTCGACATTTTTTTATCCTTCAAAATACAATACATTAAAACACTTTGAAAAAAACGTTGTTTTTTAAGATAAATTGATACTAAATTTTCATGAAAAATACATTTTTAAGCTCCATCATTTGTATAATATAGTTTTGTGTAAAAGTGCTGAATCATGTCATTTTCGCCATTTTTTAGGCTTTTCAAAAATACTTAAAACGACTGAAAAACGTTTTGTTTTTAAGATTAAAATTGATATATAAAGTTCATGAAAAATATTATTTTTAGCATCATAACATTGTAAATATAGTTGTGTAAAAGTGCTGCATAACGTAATTTTCGACATTATTTAACATTTTCAAAATCATTTAAAATTCTTGAAAAAAAACATTGTTTTTAAGATGTAAAATTGATTATCTATTTCATTGAAAAATACATATTTTTACCTATTATTTTGTTAAAATATAGTTGTAGCAAAATATACAAAGCTATCATAGCTACAGATATAAGAAATATACTTTCATTTTGTAGAAAAAAAACCTCTTCAACTGATACTAGCTAAAAATCATTGAAACCCTAACATTTTATGTTTTATAGCAATATGATAAGTAAAACTACATTTAATATACAATAAACGCTAACAGTGTTTTACACGAACCTATGAAAAACGCTTGCAATAATACCGTTATAATCACATAAATAACCTCTTACTCTATCTATTTAATAGCTTACTGTAATGTAGGCTACTTATAGGTGCAAATATTCTAAAAAAGAAGGATTTTATACTTCAATTTGAGGAAAACGATATATATCACCGATAAATATCTAATATCATTGAAACACTACATTTTATGGGGTTTATAGCACTATGATAAGTAAAACTACTTGTATATATACAATAACGTTACAGTTACAAGAAACTATGACATGCTTGCAATATACCGTTATAAATCAACATTAAAAAACCTCTTACTGCTTCTATTTAATAGCTAATGTAATGGTTAAGCTACTTATAGTGCAGAAATTATTCTAAAAAGAGGATTTTATTTTCAAGTTGTAGGAAACAGCTATATATCACTGATAACTATACTAAATAATTGCAAAAACACTAAATTATTTTTGGTTTATAGCAATATAGCTAGTAAACTTTACTTGTATCTATACAATAACCTACAGTTTGAGAAGAAACTATGAAAAAACTCTTGCAATATACCGTTTTTATCACAATAAATAACCTCTTACTCTTCTATTATTAGCTTAATGTAAGTAAGTCTTACTTATATGTGCCAAATTATTTCGAAAAAGAGCCTTTTATACTTCATTTGTAGGAAACAGCTTTCTATCACCGATAAATAGCTAATATCATTGAAAACAACTACATTTTAAAGGTTTATAGCAATAATATAAGTAAAACTACTTGTATATATACAATAACGCTACAGTTTACAAGAAACTATGAAAACGCTTGCAATATACCGTTATTCACAATAAATAACCTCTTACTCTTCTATTTATTACTTAATGTAATGTAAGCTACTTATAGGTGCAAATTATTCAAAAAGAGATTTATATTCATATTTGTAGAAAACAGCTATATATCACTGATACTAGCTACATCACATTGAAACCACTACATTTTTATGAGTTTTTATTAGCAATAATAAGTATCACTACTTGTATATATACAATACATTACAGTTTACAGAAGACTAAAGAAAAACTGTTTGCAATATACCGTGTATATCACAATATAACCTCGTACTCTTCTAGTTATTATCTTAATGTAATGTAAGCTACTTATAAGTGCAATTTCATCTCAAAAAAGGATGTTTACTTCACTTGGTAAGGAAACAGCTATATTCACCGATAACTAGCTTAAAATCTTGAAGAACACATTTTGTGGTTATAAAGCATTATTATAAGGTAAATTCCTTCTATTAATGAATAACACTCCAATTACTAAGAAACTATGAAAAACCGTATAAATATACAATTGTATCACAATATAGAGTCTCAACTCCTATTATAAGCTTACAGTAGTTTAAAAATAAGCAATTTCCTAACGAAAACAACTATAATTCCCCATTTTGAAATTTCTCTATCAAAAAGAGCTGAATAGTGTCAATTTTCGACCTTTTTTATCCCTTCAAAAATACATTAAAACACTTTGAAAAAACGTTGTTTTTTTAAGAATAAAATTGATACATAAATTACAAGAAAATACATATTCTAAGCTCATAATTTTTAAAATAAGTTGTGTAAATGCGAATAATGTCAAAATTCGACATTTTTAGGCTTTCAGAATACATTAAACACTTGAAAAACCGAACGTTGTTTTTAAGATAAAATTGATAACCTAAAATTACATGAAATTCATATTTTTTAGCTCATAACATTGTAAAATATAGTTTGTTTAAAAGTGCTGAATATGTAAATTCAACATTATTTAGTATTTTAAAAATACATTAAAATTCTGAAAACAAACATTGTTTTCATGATTAAAATTGGATATCTAAATTTCTAACAAATACATCTTTTTTGCTATTATTTTGTAAAATATAGATTGTTAGCAAATATAAAAAGCTACTTAGCTACAGATATAAAGAAATATACTTCAATTTGTAGAAACAAACCACTCTCACTGATACCTAACTAAAATCAGGAAACACTACATTTTCATGGGTTTATGCAATATGATACGATCCAACTACTTGTATATATACAATAACGCTACAGTTTACCAAGACTCTGAACAACGCTTGCCATTATACGTTTATATCACAATAAATAACCTCTTACTCTTCTATTTTAGCTTACTGTATGTAAGCTACTTATGGTGCATATTATTCTAAAAAGGATTTTGTACTTCAATTTATAAGAAAACAGCTATATATCACGATAACTAGCTAAAATCATTGAAAACACTCATTTTATGGGTTTATAGCAAGAATAATAAGTAAAACTACCTGTTATATATACAATAACGCTACAGTTTTTTAGAGAAACTATGAAAACGCTTGCAATATACCTTTATCTCACAATAAATACCCTCTTACTCCTTCTATTTATTTAGCCTTAAAGTGTAATGTAAGCTACTTATAGTGCTAAAAAAAAAAAAAAAAAAAAAAAAAGATTTTTTTAAAAATTCTAAGAGAGGACTTTACACTTCAATTTTGGTAGTAAGAAACATCTGTATATCAACCGATATTATAGCTAAGATCCTATGAAAACACTACATTTTTTTATGTGGTTTTTAATAGTCATAGATAAGTAAAACTACCTGTATATACAAAACCTACAGTTTACAAGAAACTATGTAAAAAACGTTGCAATATACCGTTATATCACTAAGAGGCCTCTTACTCTTCTATTATAGCTAATGTAATGTAGCTACTTATAGGTTGCAAATTAATTCTAAAAGAGGCTTTTATACTTCAATTTGGTAGGAAAACAGCTATATATCACTGATAACTAGCTAAATTCATTGAATTATTACATTTTTATGGGTTTATAGAATATAATAAGTAAATTTACTTGTATATATACAATAACGCTACAGTTTAGAAAAACTATGAAAACGAACCCGCCATGCAAAATCCGTTATATCACAATAATAACCTCTTACTCTTCTATTTAATACTTCATGACTGTAAGCTAACTAATAGTGCAATTGTTGCTAAATAAGATGATTTTTATACTTCACTTTGGTAGGAAAATAGTCTATTTATCACAGATAAATAGCTATATCCTTTGAAAAACACTACATTTCCATGGTTAGACAATATTGATAAAGTAAAACTACTTGTATATTTACAATAACGCTACGTTTACAAGACAACTATGAAAACGCTTGCAATAATACCGTTATAGCACAATAATACCCTCTTTACTCTTCTATTTATTAGCTTAAATGTAATGTAAGCTACTTTATAGGTCCAAATTATTCTAAAAAAAAGGATTTATACTTCAATTTGTAAGGAATACAGCTATCTATCACCAATAACTACTAAAACCATTGAAAGACACATTTTGTGGGTATAAGGCATTATCATCGGTATCTTCCTTCTAATTAATGATGTACCACTACAATTACATAAGAACTATGAAAAACACGGATAAATACAATTGTATCACAATATAGAGTCCTAACTCCTATTATACGCTTCCAGTATTTTACAATAGCAATTTCTAACGAAAACAACTATAATTCTCACATTTTTAATTTCTATATCTATCTCTATCTCTATTTCTTCTAAAAGGACAGCTATGAATAATGTCAATTTTCGGCATTTTTTAGCCCTTCAAAAATACATCAAAACACTTGAAAAAACGTTTGTTTTTAAGAATAACAATTGATACATAAATTACTGAAAATACTATTTTTAAGCTCAAAATATTGTAAAATACTGTTGTGTAAAAGTGGCTGAATATGTCAAATTTCGACATTTTTCAGGCTTTCAAAATACATTAAAACACTTGAAAACACGTTGTTTTTAGATAAAATTGATCCTAAATTTTTTATGAAAATACATATTTTTAGCTATTAATTTTGTTAAATATAGTTGCGCAAATATAAAAACGCTTTTTAGCTACAGATATAAAGAAATATACTTCAATTTGTGAAAAAACAACTCTTCACTGATAACTACTAAATCATTGAAACACTAAAACACTACATTTTGTGGGTTTATAGCATATATAAGTAAAGTCTTGTATATATACCGTACTTGTATAACGCTCACAGTTTACAAGAAACTATGAAAAACGTTTGCAATATACCGTTATCTCCACAATAATTAACCTCTTACTGTTCTATTTAAAGCTTTGTAATCACTACTTATGGTGCAAATTATGCTAAAAGAGGATTTTTTATGTATACATCAATTTGTAGGAAAACCAGCTATATTCGCTGATAACTAGCTAAAATCACATTGAAAAAACACTACGTTTTATTGGTTTTATTAGCAATATAATAGTGAAACTAATTGTCTATATACAATACGCTACAGTTTACAAGAAACTATGAAAACTCTTGCAAATATACGTATATCACATTAAATAACCTCTTACTCTTCTTTTACTAGCTTAATGTAATATAAGCTACTTATAGTGCACATTATTCTAAAAAGAGATTTATACTTCAATTTGTAGGAAAACAGCTATATATCACCGATAAATAGCTAATATCATTGAAAAACACTACATTTATGTTGTTATAGCAATAGATAAGTAAACTCTTTGTATATATACAATAACGCAACATTTTACAAAGAAAACGATGAAAACGCTTGCATATCCCGTTTATATTACATAAATAACCTCTTACTCTTCTATTTATTAGCTTAATGTAATGTAAGCTACTTATAGGTCAAAATTATTCTCCAAAAAAGGAATGTATACTCATTTGTAAGTAACAGCTAATATTCACCGATAACTAGCTAAAATCATTGAAAAAGAACACATTTTGAGGGTATAAAGCATTATCATAAGGGTAAATTCCTTCTATTCATGATATAACACTACATTAAGACGAATTATGAAAAACACGTATACTATCACACTTGTATCACAATATAGAGTCTCAAACTCCTAATTATAAGATTACGTAGTCAAAATACAATTTCTAACGAAAACACTATAAATCCACATTTTTTGACTCACATATAACATAAAAAGGGCTGATATGTCAATTTTCGTCATTTTTTAGCCCTTACAAAAATACATTAAAACACTTGAAAAAAACAAACGTTTGTTTAGAATAAAATTGATACATAAATTTCATGAAAAATAGCATATTTAACTCATAATATTGTAAACATAGTTGTGTAAAAGTGCTGAATATGTCAAATTTTGAACATTTTTAGCATTTTCAAAAATCCCATTTAAAATACTTTAAAAAACATTGTTTATAATATTAAAATTGATATCTAAATTTCCATGAAAAATTACATATTTTTTAGCATTATTTTTTTGTAAATCTATTTGTATCATATATATAAAGCTATTTTAGACTACAGATATAAAGAAATATACTTCAATTTGTAGAAAACACAACTTCTCACTGATAACTCTGTAAATAATTGAAACACTACATTTTTTGGTTTAAATCATTATGATAGTAAAACTACTTGTATATATACAATACGCTACAGTTTCCAAGAACTATGAAAAACGCTTGCAATATACATTATATCACATAAATTAACCTCTTACTCTCTCTATTATTTCTAATGGGAGTCTTTTGCTACTTATAGGTGCACATTATTCCTAAAAAGAGCCTTTTTATACTGTCATTTTGTAGAAAACAGCTTTATATCAAGGAATAAATAGCTAATATCATGAAAACACTACATTTTCAAGGGTTTATAGCAATATGATAAGTAAACTCCTTGTATATTACAATACTCTAAAGTTTTTACAAGAACTATGAAAAACGCTTGCAATATACGTATATCCAATAATAACCTCTACTCTTCTATTTTATTATCTTAATTTAATGTAAGCTACTTATAGGTGCAAATTATTCTAAAAAGAGGACTTTACACTTCAATTTTGTAGGAAACTGCTGTATATCCCCGATAAAATAGCTAAGATCATTGAAAACACTACCTTTTATGGGTTTTTTAGCAATATGATAATAAAACTACTTGTATAATTACAAACGCTACAGTTTCAACAAGAAACTATGAAAGACGCTTGCAATATAACCGTTATATCACAATAAATAACCTCTTCTCTTCTCTTATAATAGCTTAACTGTAATGTTAACCTACTTATAGGTGCAAATTATTCTAAAAAGATGATTTTATACTTCATTTGTAGGAAACACTATATATCACTGATAACCTAGCTACCATCATTGAAAACACTACTTTATGGGTTTTATAGCCAATATAATACTTATCAACTACTTTGTATATATACAATAACGCTACAGTTTAACAAGAAACTATGAAAAACGGTTGCAATATACCGTTATAATCACAATAAATCACCTTCTTACTCTTTATTTGTTATCTGAATGTAATGTAAGCTACGTATCGTGCAAATTATTCCTAAAAAAGGTTGTTTACTTTCAATTTGTAGGAAAAACAGCTTATATCATCCTGATAACTAGCTAATTCTTGAAACACTACATTTTAATGGGTTTATAGCAATATGATAATAAAACTCTTGTATATATACAATAAAATATAACGCTACAGTTTCTAAGAAACTAAAAAACGCTTGCAATATACCGTTATTCACATAAAAAACCCTCTTACTCTTCTATTTATTAAGCTTAATGTAATGTCAGACTACTATAGGTCCAAATTACTCTAAAAAAAGTGATTGTATACTCAATTGTGAAAACCGCTATATAATCACCGATACCTACTAAACAATCATTGAAAGAACCATTTTGAGGGTTAAACATTATCATAAGGTAAATTCCTTTCTATAATGATATAACACTCAATTCGAAGAATTATGAAAACACGTATAATATAACAATTGTATCCAACAATAGAGAGTCTCAAACTCCTATTATAAGATAACATATTTCAAATAGCAATTTCATCGCAAAACCACTACAAAATCCACATTTTTGAATTCTCTACTCATAAAAGGGCTGACTAATGTCATTGTCACGACATTTTTTAAACCCTTCCAAAAATACTTTAAAACACTTGAAAAAACGTTGTTTTAAGAATAAAATTGATACATAAATTTCAATGAAAATACATATATTAAGCGCATAATATTGTATAATATGAGTTGTTGTACAAGTGCTGAATCATGTCAAATTTCGACATTTTTAGGCTTTCAACTACATTTAAAACACATGAAAAAACGTTGTTTTTTAAGATTAAATTGATTATATAATTTCATGAAAATACTTATTTTTAGCGTAATAACATTGTAAAATATAGTTGTGTAAAAGTGGCCCCCCCCCCATGGGGGGCCCAAAAATAACGTGAAAATTTTCGACATTATTTAACTTTCAAAAAATACATTAAAATTACTTGAAAGAACATTGTTTTTAAAGATTAAAATTGAGTATCTAAATTTCATGAAAAATCTATTTTTAGCTATTAATTTGTAAAATAATGTTGTAAGCAAATATAAAAAAGCTATTTAACTACAGATATAAAGAAATTACTTCAATTTGTAAGAAAAAAAAACCACTCTTCACTGATAACTACTAAAATCATTGAAAACACTACATTTTTTTGGGTTTATAGCAAAATGATAAGTAAACTACATGTAATTAAAGAACGCTACAGTTTTACAAGAAGATGAAAACGCTTTGCAATCTACCGTTATTCACAATAATAACCTCTTACTCTTCTATCTTACTAGCTAAGGTAATGTAAGGCTCTTATAGGTGCAAATTATTCTAAAAAGAGATTTTATACTTCATTTTGTACGAAAACAGCTATATATCACCGATAAATAGCTAATATCATTGAAAAACACTACATTTTTATGGTTTTATAGCATATGATAATAAACTCCTTGTTATATACAATAACGCTACAGTTTTACAAGAAACTATGAAAAATGCTTGGGGGGGCAATATACCGTTTATATCACATTAAAAAACCTCTTACTCTTCTATTTAATAGCTTATTTATGTAAGCTACTTATAGGTGCAAATTATTCTAAAAAGAGGATTTTATTTTTCAAGTTGGTAGGAAAACAGCTATATATCACTGATAACTAGCTAAAATATTGAAACACTACATTTTTTGGGTTTATAGCTATATAAATACAGTAAAACTACTTGTATTTATAATAACGCTAGACAGTTTTAGAAGACTATGAAAAACGCTTGCAATATCCGTTTTATCAACAATAAATAACCTCTTACTCTTCTATTTATTAGCTAATGTAATGTAAGCTACTTTATAGGGTGGCAAATTATTCTAAAAAAAAAGGATTTATCCTTCATTTGTAGGATACCAAAGCTCTATATCACCGATAAATAGCTAATATCCTTGAAAACACTACATTTTATGGGTTTATAGCAATATTAATAAGTAAAAACTACTTGTATATATACAATAACGCTACAGTTTTACACGAAACTATGAAAACGCTTGCATATACGGTTATATCCACAATAATAACCTCTTACTCTTCTATTTATTAGCTTAATGTAATTAACTACTTAGAAGTGCCACATTATTCTAAAAAAAGGATTCTATTACTTCAATTTGTATGAAAACAGCTCTAATATCACCGATAAATAGCTTAATATCATTGAAACACTACATTTTATGGTTTAAGATATATGATAAGTAAACCTACTTTGTAGCTATACAATAACGCTAACATTTTACAAGAAACTATTAAAAACGCTTGCAATATACCGTTATATCACTAATAAATACCCTCTTACTATTCTATTTAATAGCTTATGTAATGTAGCTACTTATAGGTTGCAAAATTATTCTAAAAAAAAGGATTGTATACTTCAATTTGTAGGAAAACAGCTCTATATCACCGCTAAATATCACTAATATCATTGAAAACCCTACATTTTATGGGTTTTATAGAATATGAATAGTAAAACTACTTGTAATATACAACGCTCCAGTTTACAAGAAACTATGAAACGCTAGCCAATATACGTTATAATACAATAAATGACCTCTTACTCTTCTATTTAATAGCTTAATGTAATGTAAGCTACTTATATAGTGCAAATATGCTAAAAGAGGATTTATATACTTCAATTTGTAGGGAAAACCTGCTATATATCACTGATAACTAGCTAAATCATGCAAACACTACAATTTTATGGGTTTTATAGCAATATAATAAGTAAAACCTACGTGTATATAGACACTAACGCTACAGTTTACAAGAACTAAATGAAAAACTCTTGCAATATACCGTTATAAATCACAGAATAAATAACCTCTTACTCTTCTATTTACTAGCTTAATGTAATCTAAGCTACTTATAGTGGCAAATTCTTCTAAAAAGAGGATGTTAATTGCTTCTTTGTAGGAAACGCTATATATCACGATAAATAGCCTTAATATCATTGAAAACACTACATTTTTTTAGGTTTATAGCAATAGAAAGTAAAGACTACTTGTATATATACAATAACGCTACATTTAACAAGAAACTATGAAAATGCTTGCAATATGCCTTATATCACAATAAAAACCTCTTTACTCTTCTATTTAATAGCGTAATGTATGAAGCTACTTATGGTGGCAAATTATTCTAAAAGAGTATTTTATACTTCAATTTGTAGGAAACAGCTATATATCACTCGGATAAACTGCTAAAATAATTGAAAACACTACATTTTATGGGTATAGCATATAATAAGTAAAAAACATACTTATTATATACAATAACGCTCCATTTAGAAAGAAACTATGAAAACGCTTGCAATATACCGTTATTCACAATAAATCCTCTTACTCTTCTTATTTAATAGCCTTAATTTAATGTAGCACTCTATAGATGCAAATTATTCTAAAGAGCCTTTTATACTTCAATTGTAGAAACAGCTTTATATCACGATAATAGCCAATATCATTTGAAAACACTACATTTTATGGTTTATAGCAATATGAATAAGTAAAACTACTTGTATATATACAAAAACGCTACAGTTTACAAGAAACTTGAAAACCTTGCAATATACCGTTAGATCAAATAACTAAACCTCTTACTCTTCATATTTATTAGCTTAATGTAATGTAAGCTACTCTAGGTCAAATTATTCTAAAAAGAAGATTTTACACTTCAATTTGTAGGAAACAGCTGTAATTCACGATAAATAGCTTAGATCTTGAAAACACTACATTTTTATGGGTTATAGCAATATGATATAAAACTACTTTGTATATATTACAAAAACGCCTACAGTTATACAAGAAACTATGAAAACGCTTGCAGTACATTATACACAATATACCTCTTACTCTTCATTTAGAAAGCTTAATGTAATGTAAGCTACTAAGGTCAAATTCGTTCTAAAAGAGGATTTTATACTTCAATTTGTAGGAAAACAGCTATATAGACACTGATCACTAGCTAAAATCATTGAAATTATTACATTTTAATGGGTTTATAATAGCAAATATAAGAAGTAAAACTACTTTATATATAACAATAACTCCTAACGTTTAGAAGAACTATGAAAACGCCTGCAATATACCGTTTATATCAAATAAATAACTCTTACTCTTCTTTTTAATAGCTACTGTAATGTAAGCTACTTAATAGGTGTCAAATTGTTTCTAAAAAGAGGATTTTATACTCCATTTGTAGGAAAATAGCTATATATCACCGATAAATCGCTAATATCATTGAAAACACTACATTTCATGGTTATAGCTATATGATAAGTAAAACTACTTGTTATACAATACGCTACAGTTTTACAAGACAACTATGAAAAACGCTTGCATATACCGTGTATATCACAATACATACCCTCTTTTAATCTTCTATTTATTGCCTTTAATGTAATTAAGCTACTTATAGAGGTCCCAATTATTCTAAAAAAAAAGGAAAAATGTATACTTTCACTTTTTAGGAATACAGCTATATATCACCAATATCTAGCTAAAACCATTGAAAGACACATTTTTGGGTATAAGCATTCATAAGGTATATTCCTTCTATTCACGATCTACACTACAATTAAGAGAAACTCTTGAAAACCACGTAATAATATACAATTGTATCACAATATAGAGTCTCAAACTCCTATTATAAGCTTACACGCCAGTTGTTAAAATAGCATTTCTAACGAAAACAACTATAATCCACAGTTTTTTAAATTTTGCTCTATCTAATCTCTAATCTCTATTTCTTCTAAAAGGGCTGAATAATGTACAATTTCGACATTTTTTAGCCCGTCAAAAATACATTAAACACTTGAAAAACGTTGTTTTTTAGAATAAAATTGATACATAAATTAACATTGAAAAATACAATATTTTTAAGCTCAAAATATTTACAATTAGTTTGTGTAAAGTGCTGTATATGTCAAATTTCGACATTTTTCAGGCTTTCAAAAAATCATTAAAACACGGTTGAAAAAATTTGTTTTTTAGATTAAAATTGATACATAAATTTTTATGAAAAATACTATTTTTAGCTATTAATTTTGTAAAATATCGTTGCAAGCAAATCTAAATAACGCTATTTAGCTACAGATATACAAAATATACTTTCATTTTTAGAAAAAAAAAACAACTCTTCCCGCTGATAACTAGCTAAAAATCCTTGAAAACACTATACATTTGGGTTTATAGTCAATATGATAATAAAGTACTTGTATACTATACATTTTGTATAACGCTACAGTTTACAAGAAACTATTGAAAAACGCTTTCAATAACCGTTATCTCACAATAATTAACCTCTACTGTTCTATTTAAAGCTTATGTAAAATTAAGCCTACTTATAGTGCAAATTAATGCTAAAAAGAGGATTTATACATCAATTTGTAGGACACACAGCTATATATCACTGATAACTAGCTAAATCATTGAAAACACTACAGTTGATGGGTTTAAGACAATATGATAAGTAAAACTACTTGTATATATACAATACGCTACAGTTTACAAGAAACTATAAAAACGCTTGCAATATACCGTTATATCACATAAATAACCTCTTACTGTCTTCTCTTTACTAGCTTTTATGTTAAATTTAAGCTACTTAAGAGGTGGCAAACATTAATTCTAAAAAGAGGATTTTATACTTCAATTTGTAGGAAAACAGCTATATTTTCACCGAAAATAGCTAATTCATTGAAAACACTACCTACATTTTAATGGGTTTAATAGCAATAAGATAGTAAAACTCTTTGTATATTATACAATAACGCAACAGTTTACAGAAACTATGAAACGCGTTGCAATATACCGTTTATATTACATTAATAACCTCTTACTCTTCTATTTTATTAGCTTAATGTAATGTAAGCTACTTATATGTCAAATTATTCTAAAAAAAGGATTGTATACTTCATTTGTAGGAAAAACAGCTATTATCATCGATAACTAGCTAAAATCATTGAAAAGAAAAAACCCCACCACATTATGAGTGTATAAAGCATTTCATAATGTACATTCCTTCTATTATGATATAACAACTACAATTAAGCAAGAAATTATTCACAAACACGTATAATTATACATTGTTATCACATCTATAGTCTCAAACTCCTATTATAAGATAATTACAGTAGTTTTCAATAGCAATTTTTCTACGAAACAACTATAAATCCACATTTTGATTTCTCTATCAAAAAGGGCTGAATAATGTCAATTTCGACATTTTTTGCCCTTCAAAAATACATTAAAACCACTTGAAAAAACGTTGTTTTTAAGATAATTGATACTAAATTTCATGAAATACATATTTTAAGCTCATAACTATTGTAAAACAATAGTTGTGTTAAAGGCTGAATCATTGTCAAATTTTTGGACATTATTTAGCATTTCAAAAAATCCAGATTAAAATACTTGAAAACATTGTTTATAAGATTAAAATTGATAATCTAATTTTCTGAAAAATACATATTTTTAGCTAATTATTTTTGTACAATTATAGTTGTATCATATATAAAAAGCTATTTACTCTTACAGATCTTAAAGAATATACTCAATTTGGTAGAAAACACAACTCTTCACTGATAACTGACTAAAATATTGGGGGGGGGGGGGGGGGGAAAACCCTACATTTTTTGGTTTATATAGGCAATATTGATAGTACAACTACTTGTATATATCAATACGCTACAGTTTACAAGAAATTGAAAAAACGCTTGCAATATACCGTTATATCACATAAATAACTCTTACTCTCTATTTATTAGCTTATGTAATCGTAAGCTACTTATAGGTGGCACATTATTCTAAAAGAGAATTTTATACTTCATTTTGTAGAACTGCTATATATAACTAGATAACATTTTCTAATCCATTGACAACACTACATTTTATGGGTTTATAGCATATACATAAGTAAAACTACCTGTATATATACATAACGCTACCTTTTAGAAAGAAACTATGAAAAACGCGTGCAATATACCGTATATCACAATAAATAACATCCTGAACTCTTCTATTTAATAGCTTTAATGTATGTAAGCTATAGGTGGCAATTATTCAAAAAAGAGGATTTCATACTTCAATTTGTAGGAAAACAGCTATATCTCACGGGGGATTACCTATCTACAATCATTGAAAACCTACATTTTATGGGTTTTAAATAGCAATATAATCATTATAACTACTTGTATATATACAATAACGCTACAGTTTACAAGAAACTATGAAAAACGGTTTGCAATATACCGTTATATCACAATAAATAACCTCTTAACTCTTCTATTTGTTTAGCTTAATGAAATTAGCTACTTATAAGTGCAAATTATTCTAAAAAAAGGATTGTTTACTTCACTTTGTAGGAAAACGCTATACTCACCGGGATACTAGCTAAAATCATTGAAAAGAACACATTTTTGTTCCAAATAATCTAAGGTATAAAGCATTATCATTAGTAAATTCCTTCTATTTCATGAGATAACCACTACATTAATCAGAAACTATGAAAAACACTATAATATACAATTGTAATCACCATATAGAGTCTCAAACTCCTATTATAACCTTACAGTAGTTTAAAATAGCCATTTCTAACGAAAACAACTATAATTCCACATTTGAATTTCCTCTATCAAAAAAAGAGCTGATAATGTACCATTTTCGACATTTTTTAGCCTGCAAAAATACAATTAAACACTTGAAAAACGTTTTGTTTTTTTAGGAATAAAATTGACACATAAATACTGAAAATACATATTTTAAGCTCATAATATTTGTAAATTAGTTGTGTAAAAGTGCTGACATAATGTAAAATTTCGACATTATTTATCATTTCCAAAATCTTAAAATTCTTGAAAAAAACATTGTTTTTAAGATTAAATGATATCTAAATTTTTTCATGAAAAATACATATTTTTAGCTATTAATTTTGTAAAATATGTTTTTAGCCAAATATAAAAATCTATTTGCTACAGATTAAGGAAATATACTTCAATTTGTAGAAAAAACCCGTCTTCACTGATACTAGCTAATCATTGAAAAACACTACATTTTTATGGGTTTATAGCAATATGATTTAATAAACTACTTGTATATAATACAATACGCTACAGTTTTACAAAAACTTTGAAAAACGCCTTGCAATATACGTTATAGTCACAATAAATAACCTCTTACTCTCTATTTAATAGCTTAATGTAATGTAAGCTACGTTGTAGGTTTTTTGTTTTGGGTGGGGGGGCCGCCCATATTATTCTACAAAGGATTTTGTACTTCAATTGTAGAAAACAGCTATATATCCACTGATACTACCTAAAATCATTGAAACCACTACAGTTTCTGGGTTTTAACAATATAATAAGTAAAACTACCTGTATATATACAATAACGCCTACAGTTTAGAAGAAACTATGAAAACGCTTTGCAATATACAGTTATATCACATAATAACCTCTTACTCCTCTATTTATTAGCTTAATGTATGTAGCTACTTTATAGTGCAATTAGTCTAAAAGAGGACTTTACACTTCAATTTGTAGGAAAACCGCTGTATTCATCGAAAATAGCTAAGATCATTGAAAACACTTACATTTTATGGTTTATAGCATATGATAAGTAATACTACTTGTATATAACAGAAAACGCTACGTTTTACAAAAGAAACTAATGAAAAAACGCTTGCATATACCTTTATATCACATAAAATACCCTCTTACTCCTTCTATTTAATAAGCTTATGTAATGTAAGCTACTTTATAGGTGCAAATTTTCTAAAAAGAGTATTTTATACTTCATTTGTAGGAAACAGCTATATCTCACTGATAACTAGCTAAAAATCCATGAATTATTAACATTTTATTTGGTTTTATAGCAATATAATAAATAAAACTCTTGTATTATAACAATAACGCCTACAGTTTTAGAAGAAACTATGAAAAAACGCCTGGCAATATACGTTATATCACAATAATACCCTCTTACTCGTCTATTTATAGCTTAATGTACTGTAAGCTACTATAGTGCAAATTGGTTCTAAAAGAGCGATTTTATACTTCCATTTAAGGAAAATAGCTATATATCACAGATAATAGCTAATATCATTGAAAAACAATCCATTTCTGGGTTTAATAGCAATATGATAGTAAAACTACTTGTATATTTACAATACCTACAGTTACAAGAAACTATAAAAACTCTTTGCAATATACCGTTAACACAATAAATACCCTCTTCTCTTCTATTTATTCGCTTAATGTAATGTAAGCCTACTATCAGTAAAGCTACTTATAGGTCCAATTATTCAAACAAAAAAGGATTGGTATACTTCATTTGTATGAAAACAGCTATATATCACCACTAACTAAGCTAAAACCATGAAAAAGAACACATTTTGTGGTATAAAGCATTATCATAAGGTATATTCCTACTAATTAATGATATAACACTACAATTAAGAAAAAACTATGAAAAAACGTATAATATTACAATTGTATCACAATATAGAGTCTCAAGACTCCTATATAAGCTTTACAGTTAGTTTTAAAATAGCAATTTCTAAACGAAAACAACTATAATTCCACATTTTTAATTCTCTATCTAATCTCTATCTCTATTTCGTCTAAAGGCCTGAATAATGGTCAATTTTCGACAATTTTTTAGCCCTTCAAATACATTAAAACTGAAAACCGTTGTTTTTAAGAATAAAATTGATACTAAATTACATGAAAAATACATATTTTTAAGCTCATAATCTTGTAAATATAGTTGTGTAAAAAGTGCTGAATAATGTCAAAATTTCGACATTTTTTTCAGGCTTAAAAAATACATTAAACCACTTGAAAAACGTTGTTTTTAAAGATTAAAAATTGATTACTAATTTTTATGAAAAATACATATTTTTAGCTATTAATTTTTGTAAATATAGTTTGCAGCAAATATAAAAAGCTATTTAGGCTACGATATAAAGAATATCTTCAATTTGTAGAAAAAAACAACTCTTCCACTGATAACTATCTAAAATCATTGAACACTATACATGTTTTTTGGGTTTATTCAATTGATAAGTAAACTACTTGTATATATACAATAACGGCTACAGTTTTACAAGAAACTATGAAAACGCTTGCAAATATACCGTTATATCACACATAATAATCTCCTCTCCTCTTCTATTTATAGCTTAATGTAATGTAAGCTACTTTATAGTTGCACATTATTCTAAAAAGATGACTTTTATCTTCAATTTGTAGAAAAACAGCTAATATCCTGATAACTAGCTAAATCCATTGCAAAACCTAATTTATGGGTTTCTAGCAATATATAAAAATAAGTAAACTACCTGTATGTTATACAATAACGCTACCAGTTAGAGAAATCTATGAAACAACCGTGAATATACCGTGTATATCACACAATAAATAACCTCTGAATCTCTATTTAATAGCTTAATGTCATGTACGCTATAGGTGCAAAATTATTCAAAAAAGAGGATTCATACTTCATCTTTGTAGGAAAACAGCTATATATCACTGATAACTAGCTACAATCATTGAAAACACTACATTTTATGGGTTTATAGCAATATAATAAGTATCACTACTTGTATATATACAATAACGCTACAGTTTACAAGAAACTATGAAAAACGGTTGCAATATACCGTTATATCACAATAAATAACCTCTTACACTTCTATTTGTTAGCTTAATGTAATGTAAGCTACTTATAAGTGCAAATTATTCTAAAAAAAGGATTGTTTACTTCAATTTGTAGGAAAACAGCTATATATCACTGATAACTAGCTAATATCATTGAAAACACTACATTTTATGGGTTTATAGCAATATGATAAGTAAAACTACTTGTATATATACAATAACGCTACAGTTTACAAGAAACTATGAAAAACGCTTGCAATATACCGTTATATCACAATAAAAACCCTCTTACTCTTCTATTTATTAGCTTAATGTAATGTAAGCTACTTATAGGTCCAAATTACTCTAAAAAAAGGATTGTATACTTCAATTTGTAGGAAAACAGCTATATATCACCGATAACTAGCTAAAATCATTGAAAAGAACACATTTTGAGGGTATAAAGCATTATCATAAGGTAAATTCCTTCTATTAATTATATAACACTACAATTAAGAAGAAATTATGAAAAACACGTATAATATACAATTGTATCACAATATAGAGTCTCAAACTCCTATTATAAGATTACAGTAGTTTAAAATAGCATTTTCTATCGAAAACAACTAAAAATCCACATTTTTTATTTCTCTATCATAAAAAGGGCTGAATAATGTCAATTTTCGACATTTTTTTATCCTTCAAAAATACAATACATTAAAACACTTGAAAAAACGTTGTTTTTAAGAATAAAATTGATACATAAATTTCATGAAAAATACATATTTTAAGCTCATAATATTGTATAATATAGTTGTGTAAAAGTGCTGAATCATGTCAAATTTCGACATTTTTTAGGCTTTCAAAAATACATTAAAACACATGAAAAAACGTTGTTTTTAAGATTAAAATTGATATATAAATTTCATGAAAAATACTTATTTTTAGCTCATAACATTGTAAAATATAGTTGTGTAAAAGTGCTGCATAACGTAAATTTTCGACATTATTTAACATTTCAAAAATACATTAAAATTCTTGAAAAAAACATGTTTTAAGATAAATTGAATCTAAATTCATAATAAATAGATTATTTAATAGTTGCTATAATTTTAAAATAAG
>JACEEZ010022341.1:0-15583 GCA_016584305.1 Chionoecetes opilio | reverse complement strand
TTTTCCGATATATCCAGCGTCGTAGAACGAAGAAATAAACCTGGCTGAACGTTACCTAAATAACAGAAAAACACCAAGCCCTGGTGCATCAGGACCTGGAGGACTAGTGCTGAAACTCGAACTAGGCTGCGATGTTTATCAAAGCTAATTTCATCCTTGCTATGATTATTATAAACGCTTCTTCCCGCACTTAGGTTTTACACTATGTTGTGACAAGAGTGATAGAGGCTGATCGAGTGATAGAGTGATAGAGCTGGGCACTAAATACATTGAATGTATTTAAATACTAAATACAAGGGAGAAATGTATTTAAATACTAAATACTAAATACATTTTACGAATGTATTTAAATACTAAATAGTAATACATCAATTGTATTAAATACATTTGTAAATACACATACATTTTAACATGCCCGAAAAAACTGGATTTCCTAGGATTTCCTTAGATTTTGGGTTGCCTTAGAAATTTCCTTCTCAGACCTAAATTTCCTTCCTAGGAAGTATAGAGAGAAAGTTTTAGAATTGGCTCATGAAAATAATTGGTCTGGTCATTTAGGTGTAAAAAAGACATTAAACAAATAACAGCTCATTTTTATTGGCCAGGAGTAAAGAAGAGTGTAACTGAATATTGTAAAACTTGCCATGTTGCCAATGGTAGGAAAACCAACCAACTATGTAAAGCACCACTGTGTCCTATTCCTGTGGAGGGTGGAGACCATTTAGTAGAATATGCATTGATATTGTGGGTCCTCTTGGGCCTGCTTCTAAGAGAGGCAACCAGTATTTATTGACCATAATGTGTATGGCTACTAGATTCCAGAAGCAATAGCTTGGAAGTATTCATGCTAAAGTTATTGTTGAGAGATGTTGGTGGAAATTTGTTTCCGGTGGTTGGACTTCCTAAAGTAATACAATCGGATCAGGGTAGTAACTTCAACTTCAAAATTGTTTTGGTCTAAGTGTTTACAGGGGTGACAGAATGAATTCAACCATTTATCAAGTGCTACCACCCGCAGTCCACAGGGCTGCTTAGAAAGTTTCACCAGAACACTCAAAAGACCCTGAGGACATAATTGTATGCAATTGGATAGGATTTGGGATGAGGCTGTGCGTTAGCACGTTCTTTGGAGATGCCTATACAGTGAATCAACAGGTTTCAGCCCTTTGAACTTGTGTAATGGGCATGAGGTCAGAGGACCATTGAGGATGTTGAGGGATATGGTCAGGAAATGTAAATGTACCAAAATGTTTTTGGAATATGTAGCGAAAGTTTAAGAGAGACTGATGAGGGCTAGAGAAATTGCTGTGAGAACTTAAAGGAATCTCCAAGGGATATGAGATGGTATGATGAAAGGCAAGAGAGGATATTTTCACCTGGTGACAAGGTATTGGTGTCTGGGTTCCCACTGCAAAGGAGGTAATCCTTTAAATGCTAAATACTGTGGGCCTTGGAAAGTGAGAAAAAATTAGTGATGTCAATTATTTAGTAGAAACTCAGGGAGACGCAAAGGAAATCAGCTATGCCATGTAAATATTTGAAGCCATATTATGACGAGAGAGATACATGAGTAGATGTTTAATAATATAATTGTGGGAATGTTTGTGAAAGTCTGAAAAGGATGATGTGGAGCATAGTGTTTAGCGTGGCCACCGAGATGATTAAGGCCTGGTTGATCCGCCCGTGAACGTCCACACCATAAGGATAACCAACCCGCTCCGCTCCCCGTACAGTTTACCTACCTAATATAATGTTTATCGTATAAAAGATATACTGTTATCTTCGGAAATGTTTGTTCTAGTACTATTATCAAATAAAAACCGTAAAACACACTGAAGAAATGCCCTTATGAGACTTTCAAGAAATATGCATTAACTTTAAACTCATTCGCCCTTTAATATTTTGCTCGCAAACATTTTAAATGGAGAATATCACATAGAAGCTGGTTTAATTAGCTTCCATTGATATCTTTCGTTTAGTGATAAATGATTAGCGGCATGCAACATTAGCGTTAACTAAATATAAAAAATCCTGATATCGGGTATTTCCTACCGAATATATGTTTTATCAGTAAAATATATACTGTTATCTTCGGAAATGTTTGTTCTATAATTATTAATCAATAAAAAACCGTAAAACACACTGAAGAAATGCCTTATAGACTTTCAAGAAATATGCATGAACTTAAACTTTCGCCATTTAATATTTTTTAACTCAAAAACTTTTTTACATGGAGAAATATCAATAGAAGCGGAATTTAATTAGCTTTCCAGTGATATATTGTCCTTTTTCTGATAAATGAATTAGAACCATGCATAATTAGCGTAACTAAATAAATCACACATAAATCGGGGAGTTAAATTACCCGATTTCATGATTTATTTATTTTATTTAACGCTAAATTTTATGCATGGTTCTAATTCATTTATCAGAAAAGGAAATATATCAATGGAAAGCTAATTAAATTCCGCTTCTATTGAATATTCTCCATGTAAAAATGTTTTTTTACAAAATATTTAAATATCGAAAAGTTTAAGTTCATGCATATTTCTTGAAAGTCTCATAATGGCATTTCTCAGTGTGTTTTACGGTTTTTTTATTTGATAGTATTTATAGAACAAACATTTCCTAAGAAACAGTATATATTTTATACTGATAACATATATTAGGTAGGAAATTACCGCGATTTCATGATTTTTGGATATTTATTAACGCTATTTTATGCATGCCGCTAAAATTCATTTTACTCACTAAACGAATATATCAATGGAATCTATTAAACTCCGCTTCTATTGATATTCTCCATTTAAATGTTGCGAGCAAAATATTAAATGGCGAAGAGTTTAAGTTATCATATTTCTTGAAGTCTCATAATGGCATTTTCTTTTGTGTTTTACGGTTTTCTCATTTGATAATATCTAATAGAACAAACATTTCCGAAGATACAGTATATCTTTTATACTGATAAACATTATATAGGTAGGTAACTTGTACGGGAGAGGAGCGGGTGGTATCCCTTATGGGTGTGACGCACGGCGATCCACCAGGCCTTGTCTCTCGGTGGTCTCGGGGGATTTTAGTCAGATGTGAGGGGCAAGAGTTTGGTGGGAGAAACTCAGTAGTAAGTGTCACAGTTGGAAAGAATTGAACATTTGTGTCGGGATGAGAGAGGAGAGGTAAAAAGAATTATAAATTCATTAAATCTTTTTCCTGATGCTCCCAGAAGACAATTAAATTGTACATGCTGTAGAGATTGAAAAAGTAGCCCCAATTAAACAACACCCATACAGAGTGACACCCAGAAGAGAGAGCTTTGAGAATAAGTAGGAGTCATGTTGAAAAAATGATTTAATTGAACATCAGCATAGTCCAATGCGTTCACCCTGATGTGTTGGTGCCCTAACTGAGGAAGGGTTTAGATTTTGTACTGATTATAGAAAGGTTAATGTGGTAATTAAAATGACTCTGTACCCCATTCCCAGATTTGATGACTGTATCGACCGCTGGGAAAGCTATATATGTAACGAAAATTAGACCTGCTCAAGAGGTTTTTGGTTCAGGTGGGTAACTGAGAAAGCTAGGAGTTTCAGCATTTGTTACCAGGATGTACTCTATCCAATATAAGGTTTTGCCTTTTGTATGAAAATATTCCAGTTTTTTTTCAAGATTGGTGAATGAAGTATTGAAGTGAGTAACCAATGTTGTACTGTATATTAGATGATATTGTACTGTATTCTGAGAATTGGGAGGAGCATCTCAAGTTTGGTTGAAGTATTTAGGAAATTGGATGTGAAAATCTCAACAGTGAACCTGATGAAAAAGTTGATTTTGTGAAAAGGCTTCAAGTGGATTTATTTAGGATTTAAGGTTGGACAAGGAAGGTGAGACACTTAATGCCAAAGTGAAAGGCGATATGGATTTGCCTTCTCCAACAAAACAGAAGGAGCTGTTTAGATTTTTGGGGGGAGTGGTTTATTATAGAGATTTTATAGAAATTTCTCAGCAGTTGCACTGCATTAACGCGGTTGTTGTGTAAAAAAGATGAAATTTTTGTGGGGACGAGCACTGTGAAGAGGGCTTTTCAAGAAATTGAAGGATATTTTAAGTTAATGCTCTCCATATTGATTACTCCTGATTATGACAAGACATTTAAGCTGTATGTGGGGATGCCAGTGGTGAAGGAATTGGAGGAGTGTTGATGGCAGGAGATGGAAGGAGTTGATCATCTCATTGGGATATTGTCTCTAAAAATTATTGTTATACCAAGGAATTATAGCACAATTTAGGAGGCTTTGGGCGTTGATTTTGAATTTTAAATAATTTTGATATATTATAAAAGGGCTGCGATGCAGTGCAAGTGTTTCCAGTCACCAACCCCTTAGTTTTTGTAAGATAGTATGACATTCAAATCAAAGGTTGATGAGGTGTGTCTACTGTTGCAGGAGTATGATTTGGTTGTTACCCATGGTGAAAGGGAAGGATAATGTTGATACAAGACGCTCTTCACGAGTTCCTGTAAGCTGTGGAACGCCTCTAAGGAGAACTCACATCTTACTGGATGGGGGTGTTAACCCTAGTCACCCCTAAAAACATTTTCTGTGGAAGTGATATGATTGTGGTCCCGTAAATTTAAGCGAGCAGTTGATGACTGATAGAAAGTGGACGGGGTTCTCTTTTCGGTGGACAGCTTAGGAGCTGGGTGTGGAAGCTCCGTGGGAGGCCACGTGTTGTTGCTGAGAGAGTGGTACAGGGAAGTAATTGGGTGTTGGGTGTGTGCTTGAATTGGTGGATTGACTTGTGTATGAATTGACTGAATGTGTAATGCTGGTTGTGTGGAGGCTGTAGCTGGTGTGTGGTTGTGTATTTGCTTACTGGCGTGTAAAGCCTTATGGTGGGGGTGATGGTGTGTGCTTAACTGTGGCGAGTACCTGTATGTGGTTGATGTAGTGGTGGATGGTGGATTGATGTTTGAGACTCAAAGGGCTATCATAGATTTATTTCTTTGTTCATGTATATATATGATTATTAAATATATAATATGTTTAAATAGAGAAGTGAGTCAATATTTGCCTGGTGGTTGTGAGAGTGGTGTGGTTGGTGAGAGTGTGAGGTGTGGAGAGTGAAAATCTGTTATCAACCAGCCGCCGGGAGAACTTCTCTAACGGGGGAAGTAAGGCACATTGATAGGTATTGCACCATATTTCTGTGGGCATGTTTTTGCAGGCAAGGACGCAGTGTGGTGAGTGTGGCTGGGACGTAACAATAGGTTCGTTAGTATTTAATAATTGGAAGTGTGAAGACTAGCCATTGTAAATAACAGCAGTAATTTATGTAATAACTATGGGACAAAAATAAATTTTATTTTATATAACGGTTATTAGAGTTGTGTAGTATGTGAGTTTAACTTTCTAGTGTGGTGGCAATTAATTATATTCCGAAATACAACCTAAACACAATCAAAATATACAGTTTTTGAAATACATGTCTTATGTCAAGTGATATCTTTTCAGTATATTGGTGTTAATATTCAGCAGGAGTTGGCGGCTTTCACAGGCCTTACACTTAATTTTGTCTGTTATTTTTTCGGCTCAGTATATGTGCAGTACATACTTAGTCACTTTCCGAAACCCAAAAATATAACATTTCTATATTAATTTTTTCTATATAACACGGTGGACCCTCCAACTGAGCCGCTTCACACACTGGGTTTACAGGCAGTGGGTGCCGATCCTCCCATTGAACGAAGTCGCACCCTCTCTTGACGAAGTCAGAGAGGCTGTAGCAAAGTTGAGGGGTGGAAAGGCAGCTGGTGTTTGCAATAATCCGATGCGAGGCTCCTCAAAGCTGGGGGTGAGGCATGATCGACGACGAGTTGCATGCTGTCCTGACTGCCGTGTGGCATCAGGTACCATTACTCATGACTGGGAAAAGGGGGCTGGTCGCCCTATCGGAAAGGAAAGGGGTACCGTCAGACTTCAACAATTACCGCGGTAATTATCACTTGCTCAGCGTACCAGCCGTGCTTGACCCATCTATTGCTGACACGGATTCGCAGCATCTGGTGAAGCATCAGAGACCTCCGCAGTCTGGGTTTCACGCCTGGTAGTCAACAACGGACTCGTATCTAGCGCTCCGTGTCCTTGGTGGACCGCCGACGTGATTTCGACAGGGATGCTTGCAGCCTATTTGATCTCAGAAGGCGTTTTGACTCAGTGCATCGTGATCCTCTTGGGATCTTCTGCGAACTTCGAGGGATTCCGCAAGGACTAATTGGTTTGATAACTGGTCTGTATTCCTGGGACTGAGAGTGCTGTGAAGTGTGGGGCGTGATCCGGCTTCTTTCCTGTGAATACAGGAGTGGCGTCCAAGGGTGCGTCCTTGCCCGCATCACTTTTCAAACGCTTGTATGGATGGGATTGGACAAGGTTTGGTAGATCAAAGTGATTGTGGAGCATCCGTTTTCAACATCCACGATCACTGATCTTGTTTTTGCCGATGATGCCGTAATCGTTGCTGAGTCGCTGGAGGTCCTGTGATGGCTCTCGAGGCGCTGCAACGAGGAGGCAAAGCCTTTGGGACGTTGAGGTCTCCTGGCTCAAGACCAAGGTCCAGGTGTAGTGGTGTGGGTGAAACTTAATAGATGAAAGCAGTACAGTCTGTTTAATGCGTGTGGCGAGGACATTGAGATCTTGGAAGTTTTAATACTTGGGTAGCGCAGTCCCCTAAAGGCGGCGGGTCACGTCCAAGAAGTCTTACGGCGGATTGGGCAATAGCCCACGTGTTAGGACTTGCTCCAGCGGGAGTATTTGGCGTTGTTCGGGTACCTTTGCAGGAGGACAAAGATCCGGATCTTCAATCGCACGTGTGGATCCCTGTCTTACTTTATGGTTTGAACATGGACACTAAATAGTGACTGAAGAGACGAATCATGCCTTTGGTAATAAGTGTTTCGCAGAATCATGGGGTATCGCTGGGATGATTACGTGTCAAATCAGCGATTGCACGTGAGACTGAATCGAGGCCTATTAACCTGCATAGTTCAGTCAGCGCCAACTTCCCCGGCTTATATGGGCATGTGGCACGCTACCCTGAAACCGATCCCTTCCCATCGGGTTTTGTATCTGTAAGAGACATCCGGCGTGAGGAGAGGCCACGGGGCGCCCACAAGGCTCGTGCTGGGGCAAGTTGATGCTTCTTGTCGGAGCCTGCTTGGTATGGGAAAGGAGCCTGCATGGGAACTCGCGCGTGGTGACCCTCGGGAGTGGCGTCGTAGGGTGGGCGAGGCGACGCGCCCCCCGGCGTATGCCCCCAATGATTGATTGATTGATTGATATAATTATAATAGCTAGGTTAGGTTAAGTTTAGGTTTGGTTAGGTTAGAATTTGGTTGTGTAGACTTAGGTGTACTTTAGGTTTAGAATAGGTTTGGGTTAGGTTTTGTAGTGTTATTTAGGTTAAATAAGCGAATCTGATGGTGCGAGAGTGCCCGGCTGCCGCGGCTGGTGGCGCCGCACTCCTGCGCAATATTGACTTATACTGTATAGAAAATAACCCAAGGCTCAAGGCCTAAATATATTGGTATAAACTATAGTATTAACATATATATAATAGGTTTCAAAAAAACTATTACGGTTATATTAGTGTTTGTGTTCTGTGGTGATGTTGTATATCGTGTTAGGATTAATCTTAATATCGCTAAACACCCATTTAATTTTTGTTGAAATAAATTTAAGTGAAGAAAGATTTTGCCATGATTACGGCAGAAATATAAAGGGCATTGAGTTTTTTCCGGATATGGATGCTTACGATACCGTTTGTGAGCCACCTGTCTATCCGGACAGCATGAGACCAGCAGAGTAAACCAAGGTGACGGGCTTTAGGTATTAGAGAAAGTATGTGGAATGTACGCCTCCATTCCAGTGACTATTCCTCAGTTATGCGCTCTGCAAAAAGAGATGGGTCTTTGCTCTGGAAGCAGTAATCATCCATGAAAAATCAGAGTAGTACTGGCTTAGTCTTCCCAACTTGAGCTGCGTTGAAGTGCCAGAAGCACCTCCGCTTAAGTGGGTCCCGAGACGTACCGTAGCGATTAGGGACATGTTCAATAAATAAATTGTGATCGGAGGAACCCACGGAGATAGTTTCACAAGTAAGGAAGGGTTAGTAGTTTAGGGAAAATCACGAATGTTGGGCGTGTCTCCAAGGCAGTCGGGAATCGGGTAGGGTGGCGGCACCAGCTATAATAAACCAGGTTTTTTTGACATTAATGCCTTCTTCTTTCACACTTTACATAACATAACCAGACTTTAAAACTTTTTCTCCATAAAATCATACTGTCCATTTGATAGAGGCAGCAAGAGATATTTTCAAAGAATTAAGAATGACGCTAAACACATTTGACTTTTATTCTTTTCTTTGTAATGTAAATTTCTTTTCGGGGGGTAACGTATTACATCCTTGTTTCAGATTTGGCTCAACCTTGCGGTGGAAGCCATCCCCCACCTATGGAGGGGCCACGAACTGCTGTAGGAGGAAGAACAGGAGTATCTACCGGCAGTTCCTGGCCCTTCAACTTCAGTGGAAGTTGGGAAATGTATGATTATAGAGTTAATGTAAAAAAAAGTAGTGTTAAAGCCGTATATATGTATTGGTAAATTCTGGCCATGAGCTTTCCTTGTATTCACATGACAGTTAAGAAACGTAATTGCTCATTGACCAAGAGGACCAGGTTCCAATCCTCAGTCCTAGATGGAGACATTTGGGCTTGTCCTCTGTATGCTTAAGACCCTATTCACCTTGCAGAAAGTAGGTAACTCTACAGAAACTAGATTAGAGGAATTGTGGGGCGTCAATATCCAACAAAGGGTGGGGTGGCTTATATTTTGTATTATCTAAATACAACATAAAAGAATAGAAGAGGCACTCGCCTAGTTTTTCGCTATTTTGTTGGTTGTAAGTCTCCTGCTGATTGCATGTAGGTTTCTTATTAATTGGGGAACAAATAATATAGAAAAAAAATGGGTGGGGGGTATAAGGCCCTTAATACACAACTACCCATGCACACACACCACACACACACACAAATAAAACATGTACATTTTTATTCCTGTTGATTGTTCCAGGGTACGTATGCTCGATTTGTGACAAGGCATATCACAGCAGAGCTAAGCCACGGTATGCTTCTCGTCACATTACATACTGCCTACACGTGTAACCACTTCTGGACTGATACAAATTCAGGTTTTTGGAACATGTTTCCAGTTGTCCTTCTTTGTTTGCAATGATTGTCACCCTCTTAAAATAATGGTTAATATTACGCAGGAGTTGGCGGGCTCCACAGGCCTTACACTTTACGTTTTGCCTCTTAATTTCTGCTCATGTATTGTGGCTGTTTTACCGTCCAACTCCCTGCGGAATATTTTACCAAATATTGTCATCTAACCGAACCGAATCTGAAGCCTGTTCCTTCCTGGGAGCCCGTCAGGGTGGCAAGGTTTGGTAGAGACTAGTTCCATGTGCGCGTCCCCTGTGCATTCGGGTCAGCGTTCGAGTCCGCTAGTTCATGCTGACGTGGCGGCGCTTTTGTATAGTCAATAACCTTGTATTTTGGTAACTTGCAATGTCTATATAGTCGAAAATCTATCTTATCCTTTCTGTGAAGTCTTCAAGGGGTGAGCATGACAGAAGAGTCTCCAATTGCTTTTTTTCTATACATTCTAACCCTTGCATTCTCCCATATCGCTACCTCTGCTATCCCCCCCCCACCCCCCCCCCCTTTTTTTCCCCTCAGGTTAGAATTACTAGATTTTGGGGGAAATTGAATGACTGTATTTCTAGCATTATCATTTATTTTTTATTGAGGTTTTTTTTTTTACTTTTTAACATTTAAAAAAGGAACATTAAAAACATTTTCACCCGTTTAAGACGCTTCACACGCTATTTACCAAATGAATAACTTTGGCCTTTTGAATGATCATGTTATACTTCGGGCATTTCGGTTTTGACTTGGGCAGTTTCACTTTGAAAAATACAATTTAGGCACATCTGATATTACTAATGCTTTACTAAATAACTGATTAAATGCAAACCACTGTATGAGTAACTCGGTTCATTTTTTACTGATAAGGCAAGGTAATTTGGTACAGATGGGGGCATACGCTATGCTGCGCGTGCTTTCAGTGGCTCCTCTCCATGGCATTTTGCCCTTTTTGAGCCTGTGGTGGTGGGTGGCGAGGACCACGTTACCCCGGACAACGGGCTAGTGGTCACTCCGGGTTACCACAGTTAGCTTTCACAGGTTTCCCCAGGTCCCATTTATCGCACCAGAAAGGGAGGAAGAACAGGCTTGGTTGGCTGGTCCACCACCGACTTTCCTTGTCCCCCATTCGAAACCGGGCACGCATATTTGAGCCGGCACGCTAGCCATTCTACCCCACGGAGGCGACAAAGATAAGGCATTGTGGTGCGAAGAAATAATGGCTCCAGTGAGAATTCAATAGCCCAATTTACTCCAATTAATAATTGGGAGTGCTGGTTGACAACTAGGGATCCTTCCAAACTATTCAAGATTTGAGCCTGCTGTGGCCAGAGCCTCCCAAATAGCAGATGAATTATGTGTGTAGTGGATATTTGGGGAAATTAAGACTAGGGATGGAAAATCATTAGGCATCTGGTTATAGTAACGCTGAAGATTACACAAGCATCATAACTTGTTAAAACATTTTTGGGGGGGGAACTGTGATTTGCGCACTAGACCGCCAGAGATATAGAAACAGACCCAGGGTTAAGCCCCTGCACAGCTACCTGTCACACATACAAACGACTCAAAGTCGTGTCCCAACCTCCCGACTGGCACGATTCCTCGCCGAGTCGACTCCCTGACGAGAGACTCTGCTCACGACCGTCCGTGATGTCTCGCAGACCCGCGACAAAGACAATGGGGCGGCGGAGCTAGGAGTCCTTCCAAATTTGAAATTAACAGATTTTTGTCCTCATCCACGAACACACCACGAGGCATGTTTGCGTTCGTGAAATGCCTACGACGTCACCCACAGCCGACCCATATCACTACTACTACTACCACAACTTATACTACTACTACTACACTATGTTTTTATTTTTAATTATTATCATTATCAGTTTTTTTAAGGAAAATATTTATTTCTGAGATTAGATTTAAGTATATTTGGGATTATTTCATATATATATTGAGAGAGAGAGAGAGAGTCACGTTCCTTTATCATGTACTACACTCACAAGGCCATGGATCAGTGTTGTCACCTAGCCGCTCAACCGCAGACCGCCAAACATTAAAAAATTAATTGTTGCAAACTCACACGACACGTTACGACGGCGTCACAACGCATCAGATTGTTCTGAAGCCACTTTCACACATTCTAGAGTAGCGTGCCCAAATTGTGGCGACTTGTTACTCGCGAAACACGTGGGGTGGCGTCGTAGGTACTCGTGGAAATTAGCCATCAAGTCGTTCAAGTAGTGAGAGACGTGGCAGATTCCGCGGGTGTCTTTGTATGCCTGCGGGGGCTGGAAATTTTGGGCATGTTTAAAATCTGGCCGCTCAACGTCACACTTTTTTGGATGCATAGCGAATGCGTAGCCAGGTCGTAACTACTAGTATCAACTCGTAGCGACTCGTCTTTTATCGTAGCGACTCACTGCCTGTTCGTAATTGGACTCAAGTAGTGACGTAGTGACGGTGCCCGCAGTGTAGCGTTAGCACGCTCGGTTTCACAACCGCGAAGTCCCGGGTTGGATCCACGGGTTCGACCGAAGAACTTGGACGGTCTCCTTAAAAACACCCGAGCCCCTGTCCAACCCAGTAGTGAATGGGTACCGGGTGATAGCCGGAGGTTTGTGACGTACCAGCCTCCGGTTAGGTGCAGATGAACCCGGCCTGTACCTCACGCGAGTAAGATTTCCCTCCCAGATCTGTCCAGGTCAAGCCACGGGTCGTACAAACTCTTGCAATGTCGTAGCAACTCGTAAACGCCTCAATTGCAAATCTTACCGACCTCGTAACTATATGCGTCAAACTCTTAGGAAAGTCTACTAATTCGTGATTGAGTACACGAGAAAATTAACCGGATAAACATTCGGGTGTCAGTGTCGCCTTTTTATCCCGAGTAGAAGACGCCGATTTAGGATTTCGGCACTACTCGCCTTGCTACTCTAGAATGTGTGAAAGGGGCTTAGAATACTTCAGACCAACCTAAGACACTCCCGACTGTGACACGACTTTTTGAAAGTCGTGAGCGGCCGGCGATATTTTTTACGCGCGCAATAATTAAAACGTTGGCGAGAACGAGTCTCCCAACGGCTCACGAACACACCTAATAGTCCGCGTACTAGTCCGGCAACTTAAAGGACGAGTGATGAAAAAGCCGTTATGACCTTGAGACTGTCGCTGTCGGCCCTTGAGTCGTGTATGTGTGACAGGGACTTAAGGACTTTGTGTATCATGAATGGTGTCAATAGTTTGGAATTTTTGATTCCATCATGGGGCAGAGACATTTGACCTCATCATTTCATACATAGTCCTTGTTGAGCGTGTGAGAGTAGGTACAGAGGGAATTGAGAGTTGAAACCAATGCATTTCTGCTGTGACAGGATAAGATAAATCTCTTGTATGTAATAGGTGGGTGTATGCGCCAATCGTTGAACACCAAGCTGCGAGAATCGTAACCAGGTATTGGTCCAATAAATAAATGTACAATGCTCTCTTTCTTCAAGAACTTGACAGGGTTGTGTACTTAGGTGCTATATAGGTAATACTTAGGTATTTCTCAGAAGTGTATGTTAATGACAGCAAGCAGTTTAACCCTATGAATAAAAACCATATGGAGACGTACATTAATGAATGTTTTCAGATTGAAGAGCTTTTCTTCTAATTGCTCTGCACTATCATTGTCATTATCATTGGTACGTATACAATTTACTGTACCAAACTGCAAAGTGATTGCCATAATCTTTAACTTCTTCCTGACTAGAGCTGTGACATTATTACAATCATATTACACTCCTCAATCTTTCAGAGCAGTCAAGTGCCCCTGCGCCCCTGCAGTGAGGGTTTGGTGTGGCTTGGAACCACCACGTTGAGGCACTTGTATTGGCCACCAAGGAAAGGTACCATCGCCTGACGGGGAAGGCCGTGAAGAGGGACACGGCGTGGGCAGAGGTTGCTGCAGCAATTGCTCCACTGGTAAATATTTCAATAGTTCGCACTTTGGATTTTTTAAACAATTTATCTAGGAATAAACTTTACTCAACTTAATTCATCACTATCATCCATCAAGGTCAAATGAATACAGAAAAGTGATGGTTTGGTTGGGTTAAATCTGGAGTGGCTGAGCAATCCTGCCTCACGTTCTTTGTGTAGGCATAAAGATTCATCGCACAATAAAGTCCTGTCGAACATTAGTACAGGATTTGTGTTTCACTGAAGTTTTCTCTTTACAGCCAAATCTTCTCGCGGGTCTTTTAGTCCAGGAGAATGGATTATTGGCTCATAAGGTAGTAGTTATTATGTTAAGGGCTTGTTATGCAGCATTATAGGTTTAAAGCACTGGTGATGGGCATGCTTGTTGGACATTTGCATATTCAAACTTAAATCTTGTTTCAATAAGCTATTGTGGACATAATTTGCTTTGTGGTGTGGGGTTAAATGCAGTGTTGAGTATCTCATTCATCACATGCCCTCATCACTTAATACCTGGTTGCATGTTAGCCTTGCATATGAGTGTGTCAACATTGCATTTCATTTGCAGTGTCTGCTGTGTCAGTTAAACAAATAATAATAATAATAAACTGTGGATTTGGATTTTTATAAAAAAAATTATAGAACAGCTGTGAATGTTTTCCGCAGTCATTTCTACCATTGTTTATGATGGGCCTCCCTGTTTGGCTTTCTTTGCTCTAAGTGTACATAACCTTAATGCACTGTGTACATTTTTGGGAAACATACATAGATATACAAAGGGAGAATTGGTTTTAAACTATGCATGGGGCCCTTCTATAGTGCAACCTTCCTTACAGTCATAGATAAGAAGCAATGAGCTCTTACCACTTACTTTAGTCTGCACTTACACACTCATCATGTTATAGTAGTGCCATTTAGTGAGAAAGTCAGGCCTTTCTTTTATTTTCTTCTGACATGTACCATTCATAGAATCCTTGTCTGAGGCAGCACGCAAGAAAGCTAAACCAAAGTGCAACTACCAGCACAATACATTCCATTCATATTTGTAAATAAATATAATGCATAGGGGAAAATTTATGTCGCTATAACTTGTGTAACTCAGTAAATTACCGTAATGGAATGACTCCCAAATCCTATGATTAACCTCAGTTGTCTACAGTCCAAATAGCTTGCAAGGTTTTGTTGTACCCATACATTTATGTACTTGCCGTGTACAGTGAACTATTACAGGATTCATTATTTTTCTTATAAATGTACTTTTACATACTGATGGTACCGAGTCGAAAAACATCTCTGAAGCAGTTAACTCTCCGCAGTCTTCCAAATAAGTTTGCTAAATCTGTTAGCATTCCATTAATTTCAAGACACTGGCAACATTCATCATGGTACAATGTTTTCTTTAATGCCTATGTCCCCTTCCATCCTATAGGGAAGTTATGTATATAGAGGAATTGATTACTCCTAGTCCATGGAAGGCAGGCAACCCTTTCAACCTGTAGGTGTTTGTGTGTGCCTGTGCGCGAATGTGTTGCTTTCTGCTATCTCCAAACAAATACTGTGCAGAAATCATAAATGGTGTGTTGCATTTCCTGTGGGTTTACTCATGCTATGTATATTAGGGTACGCCGTAGGTCCAATGAAAAGTGAAATAGATTATTTCGAATTTGGCAGGGTGTTTTCTTATGTAAATTTGAATTTTAAGGGTGGTTTGTCCTCTTCAACTTTTTGGTTTGAGCACTTCTTGCTATGCAAAAATGGACTTTTATATTTATATGCAAAACATAGCTTAAAGTGCGATTTTGCATAGTAAGAATTGCCCAAATGCAGAAATGGAATAAGATAAAATCGTCTTAGAATTCTATTTTACATAGGAAATTGGCATGCCAAAGTTGAGAAAAAGAATTTTCGTTATACGGCGTACCCTAACCAGGGTACCAAAATAGTTGGATTGGGTTACGATGGGAGGAAGGACAAGACCAGGGCGATGGTGCCCGACAGCTATGGGAAACTGCACCCAAGGTTGATCAGGGAGGAGCATGTGTCAGTGACAGAGGAGCCATCTGGAAGGTACCTTTGGCACTTTGTACCAGAGGACCCGGTGCCACCTGAGAAGCCTGCGTTCAAGGTGGCTCAGGCTCTCTATGATCTGCTGGTGACATACGACTCCACCGACTCACTGATCGTACTGCAAGGTGACTCAACTAGGGCCAACACGGGGTGGAAGGGTGGTACTCATGCCCATTTGGAGAAGATGCTGGGACGCAAGCTTTTCTGGAGTATATGCGTGTTGCACACAAACGAGTTGCCCCTGCGCCACCTTATCACCAGCATCGACGGAAGCCGGCTTCACCTCAGTTCTGCACGTGG
>JACEEZ010022340.1:0-18996 GCA_016584305.1 Chionoecetes opilio | reverse complement strand
TTATTTTAATTTATTTTCCTATTTTTATTTTTTTTTTTTAAAATTTTATCAAAAAGGGGGGAAAAATTTTAATATAAAAAAAAAAAAAAAAAAAAAAAATTTTAAAATTTAAAAAATTTAATTTTAAATATATTATATATATAAAATTTTATAATATTATATTATATAATATATATATATATATATAAAAAAATATAATATATATGTATAATATAATATATTTTAATATATATATATTATAAATATATATATATTTTAAAAATATATATAAAAATAATATAAAAAAATATAATATTTTATATTTTTAAAATTTAAAATTTTTAAATTTTAATTATTTAATAAAATTTTTTTAAAAAATTTTTAAAATTTTTAAATATATTTATTTTTAATTGGGTATTTTTTTAAAATTTAAATTTTAAAAAAATTTTTTTTTTTAAAAGGGAAAATAAAAATTTTAAAAAAAGGGTTTTTTAATTTAAAATTTCAAATTTTAAAAATTTTATATGTTGTGATTAATTAACATTTTTTGGTATATTATTAAATTAAATTTTTAAAATTTTTATTTAATAAGGAATTTTAAATAAGTTGTTTATATTATTTACAGGAAAATTTTTTTCCGTAAAAATTTTTAAAGATTTTTTAAAATAAAAATTAATTAAATAAAATAAAAAATTTAAAAAATATATTTTTATTATAATTTATTTATTAATAATAAATTAATTTTAAAACTATATAATATCCAAAATTAAATTTTAAAAATATTATAAAATTTTTAATAAAATTTAAAAATTTTTAAAATTTTTTCAATTTTTTAAAATAAGAAAATTTTTTAACATAAAAAAATAAACTAATATATTTACGGGGGAAAGAAAAAAGAAGGAAAAAGGGGAAAAAGGAGAGGGAAAGGAGGGGAGAGAAGAGAAGAAGAAAATTAAAAAAAAAATATTTTTTAAATTAATAATAAAATTTTTTAATTAAAATGAATAAATTCTATAATAAATTAAAATTTTAAAATTTTAATTTTATTTTTTTAAAAAAATTAATACCTTTTTTTAAAAATTTTATTAATATTATTATATTTAAAAATTATTATTTGGAAAATTTTGAAAAAAATTTTTTAATCGGGTTTTTACCTTTCAACCAAAAAAATTCAAAACCCCCAAAAACTATATATTATATCTATATTCATATATATCTATAATATGTAATATACTCTATAATATATATAAATATATATAGAGATATATATATATCTTAAATATATCTATATATATTATATATATTTTTATATCGTATGGTAGTATATCTATATATATCATATATATATGTATATATATGTATAATCTAATGTATCTATATTTCTATATCTATAACTGTCTATATCTAATATCTATGTATGTATATATATGTATATTACTATGGATATATCTATTTCTCTGATACTGTATCTATTGTATATCTACTACTATAGATCTTTATAATATATACGATATATATCTACTAGATATATTTAAACTATCTAATATATACTAATACTCTCATCTTATCTCTATACTACTATCATCTCATTTCCATCTATCTATATATATTTCTATATATGTCACTATTATATTCTATATATATAGTTCACATATCTCTACCTATCTTAGCCATATATATACATTATATACATATGTTATATAATATATTACAATATATATATATACATATATCTACATATCTATATATATACATATAGATACCATTGATATACATATATATATAACATTATATACATATATATATATATACTGAGAGAGAGAGAGAGAGAGAGATAGAGAGAGAGAGCAGAGAGAGAGAGAGAGAGAGGAGAGAGAGAGAGAGAGAGAGAGAGACGAGTATATATACTAACAATATATATTATATAAGCTATATTATTCATAGATATATACATCTATATATATCTATATAATCGACTTCTATATCACGATATCTATTAGATACGTATATAGTCTATCTCTATTACATCTATCTATATCTCATATATATATCTCTAATACTCAATATAATATCTCTCTCTATATATATCTATATAATTATATATATTATATAATATATAATATATCTATATATGGAAGAATTTATGCAAACAAACTGTTTTAATCTGGTTTCTTACCGATTCAATCCACCATGTCTATCTTCCCGACACATCACCCAGCCAATTAACTAACTAGGCTACTTATCGGTGGGATAGTGGGTTTGAATTTCCGGCGGTAGGTTTGGATCATATTGCAATGGTCTTGTGATCCATGTGGTCGCCCGTGTTCAGCCGCCCGTAAGCAGAACGGGGGCGAGGCGAGGGTTTCGGTACGCGTCAGAGGCTTTCACACAATTGACGAGGGGGGGGGGGGACGCACGCTTATAACAAGGTGGGGATTCTTAACACATGTCCTATGGTTTATCACTGTTGTACAATTTAAGTATGTACACATCTCTTCAATTATGCAGAGACGAGAGTATTTACGCGACGGCGGGGCTGGTGGACGGTTTGCGCCGAGAGGCGCGGCGACGGACACCCCACCGATACCACGCAGAAAGCGAGGGGCGAGGAGGGGAGGCACAACCAAGAACCCGCGCCAAGGAGTGCGATGAGATTAAGGGCACGGTTAGTAACCACGGGGAGAGGGAGTAGCCTAGCCCAGTAAAGCAGGGACGTAAGGACCGGAAGCAGGACCCTGTACCAGGCTGAGAGAGACAATCCGGACGCGACCGCCTATGAGACGAAGACCGCCGCCCAGGGGGGGGGACAAACTACCACTCGAAAGTTTATGAAGGGGGGTGAGGAGAAGGGGACACCGGGGCGGGCGAACGGGAAGGGACGCAGGACAGGGCAGCACCCCAGGCCACATAGCGCCGGAACAAGGCAGAGGGGGGGCGGGCACGGGGGGTCGTAGCGAGGTGAAAAGTACACTCTATAGAGGTACCAGTGAGCTATGCGCAGGACTGGAGAGGGGGAGAGATATCGTCCTGATGTTATAGTATTCCCCAGTATAGTCCATCACCATTGACCTCAAAATGGTGTTAAGCTCATTAGCAGCGGGAAGTTCAGGGGACCTGATAGGAGACGATCTACCTCAGATCTATTAAATTTTCTAGAGATCTGAGGTAAGAATTGGACTGCCTGTCCTACCATGATTTATCCAATGAACCTGAGATCCGCTATTATTGTAGCCATTCCGCCATGTCAATGAGTTTCCTAGATATCCTTCCCCACAATTTAGTAAGATGATGGCGTTTGGAATTAGTATGGGAATGGCAGGTTTTATTTGGAAGATCAGCTTGAAAATTATCACTCGACACCTAATCCCCTCAGATCAAGAACAGACCCAATATGGTAAATTTGTTCCTATGGGCTGGCTGAAGCCAATGCTGTTTATTCCTCAGGAAAAAACCTGCTTCTATATTGTTCTGATACAAAACTTCAAGGATCAGAGCTATCCCTTTATTAACCTTGCGGGAATATTAACCTTGCAGGGAGTATTAACCTTGCCAGGAGTATTTAACCTGCGGGAGTTAATTACCATTTTCGGAGTATTAACTTGCAGGGAGTATTCCTGCAGGGAGTATTAACATTGGCGGGTATTAACCCTTGGCAGGGAGTTAATTAACCTTGCAGGAGATTAACCTTGCAGGGAGTATTACCCTTGCAGGGAGTATTAACTCTTGCTGGGAGTATTAACCTTTCAGGGAGTATTAACCTTGCATGAGTATTAACCTGCAGGGAGTATTACTTGCAGGGGTATAACCCTGCAGGAGATAATTTACCCTTGCAGAGTATTAACCTTGCAGGGAGTATTACTTGCAGGGAGTATTAACCTTGCAGGGATATTACCTTGCGTAGTATTAACCTTGCAGGGAGTATTAACCCTGCAGGGATTATTAACCCAATAAGAAACCTTTCTATGTCTATCACAGGCTCTGGATAAATTCAGGTTCCCTTATTATATCTTCAAATAGGTTTGACAGAGTGGAACCATATTAGGATTTATTATTACACTCTTTCAGCCAGGTAGGGCCTTTTAAACCATATCCTTATTCAATTTTTGAGGTTATTATCTCCTCACGACACATTTATTTTAGTTTTCATTATGCCATATAATTTCATTATGAACAGGAATCGACTTTTCCTCTAATACCTCACTTATTGTTTGGGCAAGACGTGCGTTCCTATTCTGGTTAATTAATAGGTTGTGCGTGACTAGGAAATACTCTCATCTTTCGACTGTATGGGTATGTGGGGATCCCAGCTAACACAGTTACGTCTTTTTTACGTAATATAAAGGTTTTGTAAACTTTTACGTAGAAAATACGTAATAGTACGAATTTGTTGTGGAAGCCCCAGGTTTCGTCCCATAACTAGTAATTTCACTACGTACGGACAACCTTATACAACATTTAGCGACCATTTGCACGTACTCCAACCTTTGTTACTACCTTCTGTTCACGTACCATCAACGTCTCACACCTATTGCTACTCCCATACGTTTTTGCCTACGTTTACTACTACCTTCAGCAATCACCTTTGCACGTAACTACACCTTTGTACTTCCTTCTGATCACGTACCTCACGCTTCTCACCAACCTATTTGCTACATCCCATTATGTTTTTGCTACTTACTACTACCGTAGCCAGCACATTGCCACAACCTTCCTGGTAACGTACCATTACTTTCTGCAACGGTTCTTGCTACAGCTCCTGTCCGTGCAGAAACCTTGCCCGGAAACCTTGCCACCTGTTTGTCTATGTGCATTAAATAAAAGTAAGGAATGTGATGTCTGTTTACTGCCCTTAGTCGCATGAACCACGTCCTTTACCTTCTTTAATGCACATAGACACGGGACAATCAACATATAAGTCACATTTGAGATTAAATGACCCTGGAATGCTATGTTGATCTTAAACTTAAGCATGAGGACAAAGATAGAATATGACATCGTGACTGATCCTTTATTATATACTTCTCATCTTCTTTTATCAATTAATATACAATTTACAACAATAATAACTATTTACTTTAAGCATGTCAAAGTCGACGACTAGGGTGGAAGAAAAACATTCATATCAGAGAAAAGAGCATAATAATGAATTCAGTCACTATAAAGCAACTTGTTTCTTCATGTCAGTCAGTCAGTCACAGTATCTTCTTTATTCATACAACCTAGTTCTTATCTAACAACCTATTATTATACCCATATTAACGCATAGACCACACGCAAACTTTTCATCATAATTAGTTCAACAGAGTAGGAAAGTTGGTAATTTCCAGATGAACACCTAGCTTCCGTGATGGACGAAACTATTTTTTTGGTTGTTTTGATGTCTTTGATGAATCTACGCCGTTTTCTGTCACAATTTGTGTGGTGGTGTGTGTGTGTGTATTTTGTCAGACAAATTACACAAACACAAGATTTGAAACCTGACTGAATCTATACCTAACCTACCTATATATCCCATAACCTAACCTTTACCTATCTTTGAAAAAAAAAAAAAAAATAAAAAAAAAAAATTGCGACAGAAACGGCTAGGCAGATTTGTTAAAGCTCACATCAAAATCACCAGAAAAATTAATTTTTCGGTCCACCAAAGTGAATTCGGTGTCATCTGGAGTCATACCTGAAGTCATGATATCTTTGTTACCTCATATTTTTAATTCAACTGCACTACAAAGGTAAATACGATAATTGAATAGATGTAATATATCAATTAACAGCACTAATGCATCTGTCCATAGCCTTCTGCCTCTGAGAACGCTTATGGCGGGTTAAGTGCCCATCACTGCCCCGTAAAGGGGCAATCAGGTAGGGGCGTGGCTTCGAGCTGAGATTACTATAAACAATTTTCTATAGTCTCAAAGTGATGTTGGTCTTAATATCAAGTTTTCTTTTCAAACCATATTGCACGCTAAGTATGTCTGTGGTATGAAACCAATATTTGTTCCTGGTGACACACTCTATATGAGCTCTCTGATCTATATATTGCTATAACATAAATCATTCTGGATATTAGTTTCCAATATAATATAAAAAATTGAAAGATCTGAAATTAATAAAGTCTTGGCATTCTTTATATCATACAGTCCCAGCCCTATTAAACAACTATTGCTCCCGCTGCTTCCTTGCTTCTTTGTCTTGGATGTTTCTTGAGTGACTCGGAAGGCTTAAGACTGCAGCTGAAAATCGTGTAATGAATATAAATGCCGTATGCATGAAAAATTCGCTGTGAAAAAAATTAAAAATATCACTACATAATGTACACTGCTATCACTAGAGAGAGGAGAGATGATGAGTCGAGAGTTAGAGGAGAGAGAGAGAGAGAGAGAGTAAGAGAGAGAGAGAGAGAGAGAAGAGAGAGAGAGAGAGAGAGAGAGAGAGAGAGAGAGAGAGAGAGAGAGAGAGAGAGAAGAGAGAGAGAGAGAGAGAGAGAGAGGGAAGAGAGAAGAGAGAGAGAGAGAAGGAGAGAGAGAGAGAGAGAGAGAGAGCGAGAGAGAGAGAGAGAGAGAGAGGAGAGAGAAGATAGAGAGATAGGCGAGACAGAGATAGAGTAAGAGAGAGAAGAGAGAGGAGAGGAGAGAGAGGAGATGAGAGAGAGAGAGAAGAGAGAAGACAGAGGAGAGAGAGACGAGATTCCTCATGTTCACAGGTGTTACCTGTTCTTGATTTAACGTTCCAGAATAGGTCAGAAAACTTGCTCCCCCCCAAACAAAAAAAATTTACAACTGCAGTAAAACGTTGTACCGTCTATACACTCCACAAGTTGAGATGCGCCATATAGGAAATGGGCATTGAACAATTCAATTATCTGTATGTTTTTTGAAGGAAGCATTTAACGACTAGTGTGGAAAGTTCCCCCTCTTTAGCGCCCTTGGTTCTTACACACAGTTTGTTCAGCCTCAATACCCCCAGCCTCCCGTCCTGTCATCCTGATACCCCCCTCTCTAGCCTGGCCTCTATTTTATTTTCTTCCGACTTTTCCTTGAAAATTCCCTTGAAAAGTTGATGCGAGAATGAAACAAGCGATTTAACATTATGGCTTGTATTACATTTTCAATGGTTAGTTATTTTGCGATCATTATAAAATACATACAGTGTACGATTTTTCTTGCAGATTACCTTTTTGAATACCCCCATGAACCCGTCGATATTTCCCTGGGATAATTATGCATTAACTTTAGTAATACATCGGCTTACCCCTTTCCACATTTTCAATTGGCCGCGTCAAAGGCATTCACAGAAAATACACTTCTTATATTCCTGGTCCAAGAAGAGATATGAATGAATCATTGAATAAGATCATGCTACACAAACATTATATTATATATATATATATATTATATATCTATATACTATATATATTATATATATTCATATAGATTATAATATATAAGATCCTCCCGGACATCTTTGTCATGGCCGGACATCTGTGTCCGGATGGCCACTAGGTTCAGGACATCAGCGTTCGGGGGGGGTTTGGGAGAGGGCAAGAGTCATTGTCATAGTCCATTGTATCGGACGCAATTGTCTACACATCCACACATTGTATTTATAGCAACTCGGTTTGCTGCGTGGCATAAGTTATTCAGGAGCACCCATGGGCAAATAATCTAAAATCTCCGCTTCTTTGCATCAGCGTCCCAGTCACCTCAACCCCTGCTGCAACCTCAGTCACCTCAACCGGCACTGCAACCGAGTCACTCGAGTCAGCCTTCAAGACTATAGGCCCGAGTGGTGCAACCGGCCGCCCAAGTCGACTATAGCCTGCCTTAGTGACAACCTTCAGACTCTGATATCAGGTATTCGGGCTCACACTACACCGATACGATCACAATAATTTCGATACCGCACAGGTCGTGTCATAGAATATACTGATACTGTACGTTTACTTTTTCCATACTGTATTGTTTTCCATGTTTCTTGTTTCAAGTCCAACTGTACGTACATTCAGGAAGTTCGCCGGACTGTTACCAGATAATCCGTGATGCACACCTGTACTTTCGCGGTTCCGGACTTGAGGGTTCTCGGACCGGCTCACCCTCCTTAGTCCGGGAAAATGAGGAGAGTGCATACATGATATATTATAGATTATATATTATATATATTCTATATATATATATTATATTCACAAATATTTGCAACACTCAGTATGACCTGCACCGTAAATGGACTGTGTTGAAAATAAATATCATGAATCTGTACTGGTGAAATGAAATTTGACATCGGAAAATGGGTGTAAGGTAAAGTTGGAGCTACGCTATAAGCTGCGCGTGCTGCGGTGCTCATCTCCGTGCATTATGCCCTTAGAGCCTGTGGTGGGGATACCCGTATACCCCGGACCAGGGCTAGTGTGAATCCCGGGTTTACCACAGTTACTCCCCAGGTGACCACCAGGTACCCATTTATCAACCCCGAAAGGAAGGAGAACAGCTGGTAGGCTGTCCACCGACTTGCCCTGGCCCGGGATCCGAACAAGGGCCCGACAGATTCGTACCAGCACGCTAGCCACTGCACCCGAGCTCCTAATGGGTGGGGTTACCAATAATACGATATCAAGATATTTCAGATCATTCATATGAAAAGTAATTATATACATTTAAAACTAATGTTGAAAAAAATAAAAGGTAATTGGAGCAGCCTTAAAATGGGTGCCCAGATTGAGACTTAGGTTATGACACAGTACTTGAAGTCTGGACACGTTTCCCACATCAGAAAATTAAGGACAATGTAGTTAATGATTGTGCTATGGAACAGGATATACGGTATGAGAAAATAACTTTAACACATGCACTTGAACTCTGAGATGTATGGTATGTTGTACTTCCACCAATATGGAGTCCACGGTTTAAGAGTATTTTTCCATAGCTTTTGATGTGTTTTATGTCAATTTGGATACTGCGGAATGCCAATAATTAACCACCACACACGGTGTCTGAAAGGGTTTAAACCATCTCCATTTCTTACAGATAAATTTATGTATGGTTAGGTGCCTTAGTTATTCGTAACTTTTTGGTTTTAGTGCCTCCTGCATATTTGAAGACGGACAAATTTTTTCTGATAGCATATTTAAATGTTTTTTAAATGAATGTGATACGTTTTCGGTTAAAACCATATTCTTTTATTCATTTAGTTAATTTTTAAGACTTGGATGTGGACGTCCATCAACAAGCGATTCCCGGATAGTTATCAGATTAATAAAGCAAAAAATTCTTATCTGAAAAATAGTTTCTCCTCGTAATAAAAGTTACGATAGTACACACGTTTGGCTGAGGGTGGGGGGGGGCAACCATGGCCTGATGCGCAGCACTGACGGCAAGTTGCCGTCGTGCTTTTGCGACTGTTCCTAGCCGCTGCTGCAATTTCTAACCAGGAATAATGGCAAGCCCTCCACCGACCTGTAGACCGGCGCGTGTTAGTCTGACAGTTTGCCGTATTAGGCGACTAAAATCGGCGCCCCAGTCGCGATTGTTGGCGATAGTCGCGAAACTATAGGGTTGATTTGAAAATTTTAAAGTCAACTTTAAGTTGGCGTCATGCGGCGACATTTTGCCGACAGTTGCTCACTGACGGAAACCCCCAGTATGGCCGTCATGCTACAACTGTTCCCAGCGGTGCTGGCCGACTGATGCCGAGTGGTTGTAGATGTGGGCACGCTCTGGTCTATGCCCCACACAACTTTTCACTATCGCTGTGTAGTGAATCACGACAACGATAACTCACACTGTTGTCCACGACTCACACACACTTGCCACCTTGACAGCCCCCACAATAATTTATGCCTCCAGATGTTATTAATTGAACACAATAACTCATGGTTAACAATCGCCAAGGTACTCACATAAGATACTTGCGGAAGCAGTATAGCGCTAAGAGACTGCTCTATTTTATAGTGGATAATGATGCAAGTCGTGACTGTTCGCCGTCCGAGTCGTGAAGATGTGAAGGGCCTGACCGTAACCTACACTGACTAAACCTAACTTAACTTTTTTGTAACCTCCTAACGTTACCTAACCTATCCTAACAAGACCTACCTAGACTTTTGTGACATCCCTCAACGACTATTTCACATACATGTTTGTCCGTGCATCTTCACAATTATTACAAAGCTAATTCTAATTTTGCAAATCCAGCTTAAACATGAAAAATACTCGAATTACTAGATATACCAAAGGAAATGAGCCAGTACACATTTCAGTGGGTGAAGGCTTTGATAAGGCGTGCAAGGAAAGGTGTTCCTGGCAGAGTCAAAATGACAATAAGTAACGATTCAAACTGGAAACAATGCAGATTTGAACAGAGATATGCCAGGAAATTGGTGAGATAGGCTAGAAATTGTTTACTAATAGGGTGGTGGATGCCGGAATGACTCAGTCATCAGGTAGTTTAGTGCACAAGACAATAGGAAGTTTTAAGAGAAACTAGCCATTTTATGGATAGGGATGAAAGGTGGATTTTAGGTAATGAGGAGTAACAGCAACTACCACGTGTCAGGCCCCGGGACCATTGTTAGCTTCATTATATTCTTATATTCAGTTATTCTTGGTTAGGTTAGTGATCTAAATAAATGGCTTTGGAATCACTTAACCTAAGTGACGATAGCTAAAAAAAACCTATAGTAAGGAGTGGGCCTCCCTGCCCATTCACTCTTCGGATAACAACACTAAGTTTAACATAACTAAAAGGTTAACAATGGACGAGGACTGCGCGATCGTATTCTGAACCTGACTATATTTTTCGTAGTCTGAAATTAGTATTTTCAGATGGAGTTATTTATTTTGTGCGGAAACCACATAAGTTTTTTTTTTTATTCATCACCAGATCCTAAGGTCGCCGTTTCCATTTGATACACAATATATCTCCTCCAAATGTACTAAACTGGGCCCATGAAATAATAGTCAGTGTTCTCCGAAAACCGAAGAGTTTGACGGATTTTGTAGAAACAAGTGCGCCCCCGCCCAGCCCTGCATTCACCACCCGACCGCCAGCCGCCGAATGTATTCACTTTGCCTCGCACTGCCGGCGGACTTACACCCATAACCCTAATCCAAATCTACCTCCTCCTACGGGGTTGGTTGCCCCCCTCGTACCCCCTGGCCCGAAATTATGAACCTAACCATCGGTCACCCACCTTATTTCGGCCGCCGTTCCCCATGCGGCCGCCCGTATGATCCAATATATCGTAGGCAGTCGCGCGGAGCAACACTTTGTTTCATATATTTTATTGTAGTTTTATGTTTACATATATACTATATGATTATAATATGTGTCATAAGTTACTAACCTAACCTCACTATAACCCCCTAAAAGTTACCTAACCTAACCTCACTATAGTTACTACCTAACTCCCTATAACCCTAAAGTTACTAACCTAACGCTCACTATAACCCCTAAACGTTACTAACCTAACCTCACTATAAGTTTACTACCTAACCTCCTATACCCCTAAACTTACATACCTACCTCACTTATAAACCCCTAAAAAGTTACTACCTAACCTCACTATATGCCCCCCGAAACGTTACTAACCTCCCTCACTATAAGTTACTAACCTAACCTCACCTATACCCTCACGTTACTACACTAACCTCACTATAAACCCCTAACGTTACATCCTAACCTTACTATAACCCCTAAAAGTTACTAACCTACCTCTACTATAAGTTACTAACCTAACCTCACTTATAACCCCTAAATAGTTACTAAACCTAACTCCTATAACCCCCTAAACGTTACTAACCTAACCTCACTATAAGTTACTAAACTAACCTCAATATAACCCCTACGTTACGAACCTAACCTCACTAATAACCTAAAAGTTTACTAACCAAACTGCACTATAACCCCTTAAAAGTTACTAACCTAAACCTCACTATAAGTTATTTTAAATTGTGAGGAGGGGAGATTTTGTTGAGGAACTAACCTAACTCACTATAAACCCCTAAAGTTACTAACCTAAACTCATATATAACCCCCTAAAATTTACTAACCTAACTACTATAACCCCTAAAGTTAACTAACCCACCTCCTATAACCACTAAACGTTCTAAGCCTAACCTCACTATAAGTTACTACCTAACCTCACTTACAATACCTCCTAAACGGTTACCCTAACCTGAACCTCACTATACCCCAAAAGTTAACTAACCTAACCCTCACTATAACCCCTTTCTAAAGTTTACCTAACTCTAACCTCACTATAACCCCTAAACATGTTACTAACCTAACTCACTATAACCCCGTAAAAGTTTACTAACCTAGACTCCCTTATAACCCCTAAAAGTTACTGAGCCTATACCCTCACTATAACCCCTAAAAGTTTTACTAACTACCTCAACTATAACCCTAAACGTTACTAACCTAACCTCCTAAACCCCTAAAGTTACTAACCTAACCTCACTATAACCCCTAAAAGTTACCTAACCTAAACTCACTATAACCCCTAAACGTTACTACCTAACCTCACTATAAAAAAAAACCCCCCCCTAAACGTTTGACTAACCTAACCTCCTATACCCCTAAAAGTTACTAACCTAACCATCAACTATAACCCCTAAAAGTTAATACCTAACCTCAACTATTAACCCCTAAGTGCTAACCTAACCTCACTTAAACCCCAAACGTTACTAACTAACCTCACTATAACCCTAAAGTTACTACCTAACCTCACTCAACACCTAAAGCGTATAACTAACCTAACCTCACTTAACACCTAAACTGTTACTAACCTACTCACTATAACCCCCTAATATTTACTTAATTGCCAATGGCGGCCGCATGGGTAGACACCAACCTCAACCTTAACCTACCTCCTAGGTTGGGGGCCTCCTATGACAGGAGGGTATTTTTATGCGTATAGACAACTATATCATTTTCTACAATAATGTATATAACGTTTTGAAGGTTACGTGGAAGTGGATTAATACTGTGACAGTATTGTGAGCAAAAATAATATGGAAACGTAGGTAAGGCTGTAGCGACCCGCGCAGTTCTCGTCCATTATAGCCCTAAAGAATAACCTGCTAGGATAGGCGGGGCCTCGCCCCCTTCACTCCGCCGGTGGTTATTAATATTATCTACTACGGTTTGTTAAATTTGTCCACACTCGGAGCATATTTAAATACATGGAAAATTGTCCTTTTGACCAGGTACTCATACTGGTTGCAAGTACAAAATACCTTGACTCAATCAAGAAAATATTCATACTACCTGATTCATCTCGTGTTGTATTTGAGAATTCTGACGTGGTATTACCTTTAAGTCTGCACTGTTCACTTGAAACCAGAATGGCGTGCAGGTTACACAGGCAACCTGCATGATGGGTTAGGATGTTGTGGCATCACAGCCTTCCCTTGGTATCAACTATCAGCAGACACTGTGGTCTCCAGCTCAGGGCACACCTATGCGTAACATCACCATTGTACCATCGACTGGTACATTACTGTACACATTGAGACTGGCCACCGCCAATGCCGACAGTTTTAAAAACAAAAGAACGCTGACAGTACGATGCGCAGGAAGCTCACAACTACTCTGACTATTTTACCGTCAAATATCCTTGCTTCCCTTGAATAGACATAAGGAACACATTTAACCTTTCGTTCCAGAGGAGAGAGAGAGAGGAGAGGAGAGAGAGAGGAGAGAGTGTGTAGGTAAACGGATGTATGTGAACCTCGAAGAAGTTTACCTTTGATTCTTATAGAATGAAACTGTCCTCTTGTGTTTCATACATCCTTAAATTGCTTACAGGTTTACACAAGATAAGATAGAATTTTCATCCTATCTAGACAATTTTGCAAGTAACAACTACAAGGTTATTGACTATCAAAGCGCCGCCACTTCAGCACGACTAGGCGGACTCGAACCGCTGCGCGAATGCCAGGTGACCTTCACATTGCGATCACTCCTCTCCAACATTGCCACCCTGACGGGCAGGTTTAACACAAGTCCTGTTACCTGATCATAACTGTTTCTGTCATTTACGTAATACTTACTATCTTTGAACATATGTATCCACGTATTCATTATGTTATATAACGTTTTTGATCCTCTATTTCACGTTGCATCTGATGTTTATAATACGTCATTGAAACGTAAAACCACTACGTAATAATATTAGTAGACGAACACGTATTTCTGTACCGTCTTATTAGTTTGAAAAAACGTATCGTATGACGTAACCAAACACTACCTAATACAACATACACAATTCAAAGACGAACGTATGATTTACGTATATATGTCGATTTTTCCTAACGTTACCAAACGCTACCTTCTCAACACGTAAGGTTTTACGTAGTGTGGTTTTGGCTGGGATGGCCCATATTACCTTACCACCAGCACTAGTGACACTTGAGATGTTATGTATTTTGATGACCTTCCTTAGGACGCCCAAAATCATCGTCTCCTATTATTAATTGAAGGTCATCACCGTCTTTGAGGGTATTACTAACTAGTTTAACACCATTATCCCTCAGCATTTCAGCTGTGTCCCTTTATCCATTTAACAGTTAAACTGACGAACCTATATTATTCTGCTACAGCAGCTATCCCCTCATTATATCTTCCCAGGTTGGACTAGGGGTTGAACTATGTCATAGGTTTTGAGCTCATTATGGCGGAAAACCTGATATGGCTATGTTCACTTTATTAATATTATCGGTAGCTGTAAACAATTCACTATCTCTCTGCTTATGAAGGATCTTGTGCACCACTGTCCAAACATCGTCTGAACTGACTGAATACCGTTATGGCTCACATTTCAACTCGCAGTTGGAACAGCTGCTGAACTACTCTTATTAGTGATTGCCATTTTAACTACTGTAGGTCTGAGTTGTTATCACTGTTAGGAACAAAGAGCGATGTTCTGACAAAGATTGTTTACATTTCCTACAAGTTCTTTAGTTTATAGGGCTGCATTTTGAAGCATGTTTACCACGAGACAGGTTAGGCAAATACCAAGGCGCATAACCTTTCAACTCTCGTGGAACAATCTGATAGATATTACATGTGGAGGGTCCTATGTTCCCCTACACTAAGACACAATTTATTTTCGTATTCCTGGAAGTCGCCCTGGCTATAAGGTTTTGTGTCTCTTATTTTGAGTAGCGTCTAAGTGTTTACGTAGCTGAGAGTTTGAATCGCAATTACAGTCTGTTTGATTTGCGTAACAGGCGCGATGATCACTACCCACTAACGAGGGATCCTTAAACTCTGATGGTGGCTGATATAGCTGATTCCCTTCAGCGTAATAATCGTGATCTCCTTGTGGGGGGCTTCTGCGTAATTACCCTTGCAAACTTTGGGTTAAAGAACTTTAGCTTAGAACCGAATATGAGCACACTCCAGTATCCTCATATTCCAATAACTTTTCGAGATATCTTTTGACATTCGTGTTCCTGACTAGATACACATAACTGAATAATTTCTTATCCCCTAGCTTGTCTTAATTGAACTTCGATATATGCAGTAGCGTCGCATATTTTTCCCATTTAGTTTTTTTAGCATAGCAGACCTGAATTAAACTAATATAGTCTATAGGGTTAGTCCAGCTGCTTTCATCAGCACGTATTTATAATCGTGTCAGCCAACCTAATTTAGCCGCTAATGATTTGTTCCCTTCCGCATGATTTTAATTGATTAACCCGCAAATGAAATAATTAAACTGCAAGATTACGTTTCCTAAACCCTTGTTGTTGATATTAATTATATTGTAAAGTTGCGGAAAGCTGTTGGAATGGCCTAACAAGGCGCTAACCAGCCTATGGCCACCCCCACTTTAGTTATTACAACTACCTAGTACGTACCTCTGATGCTATCTACTACCCCAGGTGAGGCATATGTTAGTTTGAACATCCTGAAAGTCCATTCTTGACGCAGCGAAAACCACCGCTCCAGCCTCATAACCAGCGGTTGTGGTAGGCTCTAATTATACCTCAAATTAACGACACACTCTGAATCACTGATCATCATATTCCTCACTCGGGCAACAATTATGTGGGAATTTTATGAACAAACATGTTTTAATCTGAGTTTCTTACCTATTCAATCAAACCCATGTCTATCTCCCGACACATCATCCCAGCCAACTTAACTAACCACGGATACTTAATCGGTGGATAGTGGGTTGAATTCGGCGGTAGTTTGGGGAGTCAATATTGGCACTGGTCTTGTATCCGATGTGGTCGCCCGTAATTCAGGGCCGCCGTGAAATACAAGCGGTGTGCGGAGGCGAGGGTTTCGTTACAGCGTCAGAAGGCTTTCACACCAGTTACTGCGCACGGCTATCACAGTGTGTTAGTCTTAACACATTGTCCTATTGTTATCCTATATATGTACAAATTAAAGTATTTAACAACATCTCTTCAATATTAAGCAGAGAAGAGATATTACTCGACGGAGGGTCCTGGGTGTACTGAGTTCCGATAGGCAGCGCTAGCGTCCACCCACCTATAGCCACGTAACAGAAAATCTTAGATGCTAGGTTTATGGGCGCCACCAATAACCGCGCTCCAAATTAAGGTGCTAATTTATTTAAGTGCCCTTTTATTAACCACTGTAATTTAATTTAGCCTATCCCATACTAATCATTTACTTTATTACCTTAAGTATTACCCTACATTCAAGTCTATATACATTCCCTATCGCGCCCTCTATGATAATCGGAAAATACCTCTCACTAGGGGGGGGGGGGGGGAACAACTACCACTCTAATTATTTGCAGAGGGTGGTTTATGGATAATTTCCACATATATATCTATATATATATGGGAGAGAGAGAGAGAGGAGAGAAGAGAAGAGAGTAGAGAGAGGAGGAGAGAGAGAGAGAGAGAGAGAGAGAGAAAAAAAACAAGCACAGGGTCAGCGGCGTGGCGATTTATTTAGCTTTATCGCTAATTTATGCATGGTGCAACTCACTTTATCAGAAAACCGAAAATATATCAACTGAACTAATAAAATGCGCTTATATTGATATTCTCCATGTCATTGCTCGTCTCCCGCAATTTAAATCGCGACTAGTTTAAGTGAATTTTATGTTCATGGTTATTTCTTCAGAGTCTCATAATGGCATTCATTTAATGTGTTTTACTGTGCTTTTTGTGATAATCTTATAGAACAAACATTTACAAAGATAACAGTATATCATTTATACATGTATAACATGTTATACTGCGGGGTTATGCCTTGAGAACTTCCGCGGGTCTAGAGTGAACGGCGAGGCCCCGGGCACAAGTGATTGGCCCCTAAACGTCGAGTTACGCTACTCACTTATAGAGGACATCCTATGCGTCAAAGGTGAGTTGCCAGGTGGTGAAATAGTTTTCAATCATATTCCTTAATAACAAACCTAACGAACTAAATCTAACCTACCAAACTACACGTAACCTAATCTAACTAACAACCAAAACGTAATTTAACCAAGCTATTGTTATATGAAATATGTGTTATATTTTTGTTTTCCGTTTGGTTTGTATCCAAAACCTTTTTAATAAAAGTCTTACCTAATGCAAAAGTAAAAGAAAGCCAAGGACCCTTCACCATTTCAGAAAATTTTATTTTTATGGAAGACTATTTGAAAGGTAATTTATATTCCGTATGTCGAGAAAAAAATATTGTTTATTCTTATTTGTTTACTTGATGAAAGTAAATAGGGCTGTGCAAGTGTGCATGTGTAGGACAGTTCATTACATATAATAAAATTATTAATATATAATTATATATATATATTAATTTTAAAAATATATATTATATGTATATATATATGTATATATATGTATATATATATATATATATATATATTATATAATATATATATATATATATATATATATATTAATATATATATATATGTCGGGGGTTCATAGCGTAAGGTGTTATTTGAACCACCCTGGTTCTTTGGGATAGTCCAAGGAGAATGCTCAGTTCAGGGTTAGGTATGAACAAGTCGGATTGTTGGACAATATAATAAAAAATGCACACAGCGAAAATAACTATTTACAAAACCCTATGATGGATGACACCGCGACACGGTCAGGCAGACTTCGCGGAATAGCGGCAGGTGGACACAGGGACCAGTTTGCTGGCACCTTAGTAGACGTTCTCAGACCAGTGACTCGTCCAAGAATCGATACTAGCCAGGGGCGAAGGTGGTAGCACCACCCTTGGGAAGGAGTTTTCCCGATTTGTGTAGGGACGAGCATTTCGGTAGACGAGAGTACCAGGTACCATGAGGCAAGGATGGGTAATGTCACCATGGTTATGCAACTTGCTTATGGATGGAGTAATAAAATAAATCAAAGCAAAATCTAACCTAACCATTACCGTCGACGAGTTTTCCCGAGTTGTGTAGGGACGAGCATTTCGGAAGACGAGAGTACCAGGTACCATGAGGCAAGGATGGGTAATGTCACTGTGGTTATGCAACTTGTTTATGCATGGAGTAATAAGATAAATCAAAGCAAAGGTTGGTGATGTTGGTATAGACTCGGAGTATGCATTGGCTCGTCAAGTAACACTTAAACCATGATGTACCACAACTTATTATGAGGAAAGACATCAAAAGGAACTCAATTAATAAGGTATTTTAATACTATCATAACCATGAATATGTACAACCTACAAAGAGAAGACTACGACGTTGAAAAAAATTCGAGTTGTTTTGGGCGAAATTGATATTCCAGGTGCTATATTTCCGAGCTCTGTTCTCGCTGACAACATAGAGAAGACATGAGGTGATGGTTGGTGTGCAGAGGCTTCTAAACCAAGAAAACAGTCACAGCAGAGTCTCATTAACCCGTCGGGTGCCAGCGACGTAGATCTACGTCGGTAGGGCGTGTCACCCCCAGTGCTAGCGCGACGTAGATCTACGTCGGCAGGGCGTGTCACCCCCAGTGCCAGCGACGTAGATTTACGTCGGCATAATTAAAAATTCATTTGGGCAAAACTATTCAATTATTATTTTCCATTTCC
>JACEEZ010022339.1:0-10259 GCA_016584305.1 Chionoecetes opilio | reverse complement strand
CACCAATTGCTCCCCCCTGCATCCCTGACTCCACCCTGCTTTTGGGAAAAAGTTTACTTTGCTCCATTTTTGGTCCCCCTCGGCTGTAAAGCGCCACTTTGTTTTTGAGGGAAAAATTCCCCATTTGGGGAACTTCTCAAAACCCGTGGGCTTTTTTGGGACAGTCGACCATCTTCCCTGTAGCAACACCACGCGGTTTTGTTTGAAAAAAATTTCGGGCTAGGGGAAACGTTGTACGCATCAGAGGGATTTTTCCCATTCCCTCGCATCACTCTCAAAGATCGTACACCACTTCATCTACGGAAAATTTGGTTTCCAAATTGAATTTTTCTTTTTCAGCAGACCGGTTTTCAAAACTTTTCGATCCGATCAACGACGGAGGGGGTGCAAATTTTGTCCATGTTTTTGGCTTTCACTGGGTTCTTATTTCGCCCGTTCTATTTTTACAAATTGCATTCTGTTGCATACTGTTTCCACACCTTTTTGCGAAAATTCCTGGTACGAAAACGCCGAATGCTTCTCAAGAAATTGCACCCGAGAACGGCTGTTGATTTCCGCGAAAAACTAAGTTATTTTTGGTTGGGCAAATACTCCTCCCTGTAGCCAAAGTGGCTGCCCATTTCAGACATATTTGCCGATACTTTTGGAAAAATTTCAAAAAATTAAAATTTCCCCAAAACTGGAAAGGCCCCAAAATTCTTGCCATGCCCCCCCTAATTTTTTCCCTATGTGGACACTCCCTCATCCAAAAAAAAGGTTTTTTCTGGTTTCTTGTTGAAAAACTGTAAACCGTTCCACAAAATTTTTCTTCAAAAATACCAGGGCTGTTTATGCGGCATCAAGCCACAATGAAAATTTTTTCACCGGAATTTCTTTTCGCCCCCGGAAAATTGCTTGCCTCCAAAGGGCACTTTGGAGGGGAAAATTTTTATCCTTTTTGGGCAACTCGACATGGCCCCAGGGGGCCCCTTCGTTTCGCTCCTCGCTTTTGCGATTGTAGACTTCATTTCCCTTTTTGATACGCGGGGATGTCGGGATTGCTCGTTTGGGGAAATCTAGATTTTTGACGGTGGGATTTCTTTGAATTTGGGGCCCTTTTTCTTGTTCAAAATTTTTGGCTTGCACGAAAACGGGTTTATCTGGAAAGTACAGTCACTTTTCCCTTTTGGACCCCGCTCCTTCGGGGTCCCGTTTCAATAGCCCAAAATAAATTTGTCCGGGTAAAGTGCTCGGTGTGCATCGATCTTTGTTGTTTGTGCTGAAAAAGATCGAGGTCGTTTTGTACCTCAGCCCGTGTAACTGAGTCCCAATCCTTCATGGTTTATATTGAGGTCACGATTTTACCTCCAGGCCCAAAGGGGCACGGCAACTCTCATTCATGAATAAAAGAATGAAGGGGTGTTTCTTCTCCCACAGTGATCCCGTAATCATCGTTTGGAAGGGGAACTGCAATTTTCCGCAACTCGTGTGGATAATTTTGCCATCACTGTCGCTGAATTCATCGCTTCGTCCTCGTCACATTCTCATTATCACAACCTTCCCCCTGTGTTGACTGATGAGCTGCTTGTTTGTGGGTTTTTCGGGTTTTAAATTTATACAACACCCCAAAACTTAAATACAGCTTCGGGGATTCCATGTCATTACATGCAAACTTTAACTCTTGGCATCACAAAGTTGCTTCAAATCCAAAATCGTATTATCAAGAATTCCCCTATAACACAAGCACATACTTGTATAGGGTCAACAAAAAAGATGCGTTCCTAATGCATTTTCCGAGTTAAGTGACCCAAAACCCAAACACCATCTTTCTTAGCAGGCAAAGGAAGTAAAACAAAATCATCCAAATTGATTAAATCAAGAAATTTTCACTCTCTGTTTTCGAAAACCACATTTGGGCATCAATGCATTAAATGGTTTTTGGATAACACACAACTCATAGCCGTTGCCATTTTTTTAGGCCTTTCTCTAACTCGACCAACCGTTCCATACAAAGGTGTTTGGTTGATAATTGTGGTGCTAATCCCTTTGGGTCTTTTATCGTACTTGTACATTACTTATCATGCATTCTTGTTAAATACTCTCGCCAAACACGAACTGGATCTTTTAAGGTCGCGGACGGTGTAGACTTTTATCTTGGAAATAGTTTTTGGCAAGAAAGGACGAAGCCGGTTGGGTTCCGAGATGCGAAAAATTTTTTGTACTCATGTTTGTATGATTTGTTGTCACAGATAATACTTTGTCACGCACTCTGTTGCTGTGGGCCCGTATTTGGGGGGGCTCGGCATCTGTGAGCGAGTGTTTTTTTCCCCTGATGTTTCTGCGATTCAATGACTGATCTTGACTTTGAGCTACATTCTGTTTCGTAGTCCCAAACTGAACAGATTTTATAGTGTACTTCTTTTAACAGGCTTCGTTTCATGGGGAAAGGAATGGTTTTCCCTCAACAAAGTTTAGTCTTTTTTGGAAAAATTAATTGTGTATGTCACTGGCTTTTCGGATCCTTTTACACCCATTGCGATACTAACAGTTTTATCACAATTGTTGTCTGCAGATGATGCCTTATTTGAGTCAACTGAATTTTGTGGGGGCTTTTATAGGCGATTTATTCCATCGTTGAATCCATGGTTTTTGGTTGTAGGGTGTGAAAAACGATTTGGTCACCCCTCAGGCTATGGCAGCAGACCGACAAAACATCTCAGGGTCCTGGGAAAGAAATAATATATATTAATTATTTCATTAAGTATTATGAACAACATTACCATTCAGTAACACGATTGCTTTTCCTCTAATATGTGGAGTCCATGCCTACCATACCAACAATTATGTTTCTCCGCATATTTTTTTGACAATTTGGCATTATGATAACCAAATCAACTCCAAACAACTTAAAAATAGTGTAACTCAATTCCGTAGGGTCAAAAACATACTTATAGACACCAACATTTACTTCCTAAGACAATTATTTGGAGAGATATGATCATTTGACCGAAATCGCTAAACGCGGCTAAACGCGGCAACTTAAGTTAAGGTTGACTCTCGGTTATATTTGTCTTCCTCGCCACCATAGTTAATTTTTTTTAACCAATATGCGAATTGAAATTGTCAGAGGACTTGATAAGGAAACTTTTGGAGAAGTATGACAGTTGTAAAGTATAATATTGACTTTGTGGAGAGCCTTCAACATAGAAGCATTTCAAAACTCGAAGGATTTTTGGACGCAAAATCACTAACATTTTAGCTATTTCGCACTGAAACCCGAGGTTTATTGTGTCTGAATATCATAAAATGTTGTTAGTACTATCAAAGGCTTGAGAATTAATCACAATGAATAACTTTTGTGGACCTGATGGTGGGTTATGCATGAAACTAACAATATCGTCATTTTTGATTCTGGACGCTCGACAAAATCTTCAACGGGCTCTGCGAAAAACTATGTACCTGATCTGGAAGTGTCACCCAACTTTTTTTGACGGCCTTGACATATATAACACTAAAATTTAGGGTAATGTACACGAAGAAAGAGCCATGTACACGAACTCCCCCCAGAGCCAGAACTAGAAGGAAGGCTATATAGAAGGAAACCCGGTGAGCTATGGATATCTCTCTCTCTCTCCTCTCTCTCTCTCTCTCTCTCTCTCTCTCTCTCTCTCTCTCTCTCTCTCTCTCTCTCTCTCTCTCTCTCTCTCTCTCTCTCTCTCTACCTTCTCTCTCTCTCTCTTCTCTCTCTCTCTCTCTCTCTCTCTCTCTCTCTCTCTCTCCTCTCTCTCTCCCTCTCTCTCTCTCTCTCTCTCTCTCTCTCTCTCTCTCTCCTCTTCTCTCTCTCTCTCTCTCCTCTCTCTCTCTCTCTCTCTCTCTCTCTCCTCTCTCTCTCTCTCTCTCTCTCTCTCTCTCTTCTCAATGGGAGCGGCACTGTTACTGGGAGCGGCACTGTTTCTGGGAGCGGTACTGTTACTGGGAGCGGCACATGTTACTGGAGCGGCACTGTTACTGGAGCGGCACTGTTACTGGGAGCGGTACTGTTACTGGGATTGGCACTGTTACTGGGAGCTGCACTTTTACTGGGAGCAGCACTGTTACTAGAACGGCACTGTTACCAGGAACGGCACTGTTACCGTCTGCACTGCTTCGTTTGTTCTTTTTCTTATTATTACACACGACTTCAAAGCCAGCGGTGTCGTCACCCGACTCCATAACTTCATTTACCTCCCATAAGGAGGCCGTTTTCCTGCCCTGCGTACTTCATTGGATCCACCAGATGCTTCAGCACCGGCATTGTTATTTTGGCTGTCATCACTAAAGGTTTCTGCGTCCCCGGGCGAGTTAGAGAGGGGCATAACTCAGCACCGCTTCAAGTGGAGAAGAGCAAAAACAAAGACAACAACTCGACACCGTGGCCGGGTCTGGGAGCGCAAGCGTCCGACACCCGTGAGGTCAGAGGTCAAACGGGGCTGTTAAGCAGCACGTCTTGTCTCAACCAGGTCACCACCTCAACTGAGAGAGCGGAGAGGAGAGAGAGAGAGAGAGAGAGAGAGAGAGAGAGAGAGAGAGAGAGGAGAGAGAGAGAGAGAAGAAGAGAGAGAGATAGAGAGAGAGAAGAGAGAGAGAGAGAAGAGAGAGAGGAGAGAGAGAGGAGAGAGAGAGAGAGAGAGAGAGGAGAGAGAGAGGAGGAGAGAGTTTCAAATTCAAATTCAAATTCATTTATTTCCACAGGGTAGTGGTTATTACATCAGAATACGTATAATAATTGGTAGACTTGTCTACATGTCAAGCTTATTTTACATGCTAAAATATAGGCAAAAAATATGAGTGAGTAAGTCACTGTAGCTGACCATACGAGTGTACAACATATAGCGGCACCAAATTCCAGGTACAGCATTGTCAATAATCTAGTAAGAGTAAAATAAATAAAATTCCAGTCAAACAAGCAAAATTCGAGTAAAAACATAAGATTACAATAAAAAGAAATATGTAAAATTTGCTAAACATTATAGTAAGACAAGCAGAATTCTAGTAAAACATAAAATTACAATAAAAGTAAAATCTAAAATCTGCTAAAAAATTCAGTAAGACAAGTAAAATTGCAGTAAAACCTAGAATTACAATAAAGCGGCGGCGAAGCATCTGGTGGATCCAATGAAGTACGCAGGGAAGGAAAACGGCCTCCCTTATGGGAGGTAAATGAAGTTATGGAGTCGGGTGACGACACAGCTGGCTTTGAAGTCGTGTGTAATAATAAGAAAAAGAACAAACGAAGCAGTGCAGACAGTAACAGTGCCGTTCCTGGTAACAGTGCCGTTCCTAGTAACAGTGCTGCTCCCAGTAAAAGTGCCGCTCCTAGTAACAGTGCCGCTCCCAGTAACAGTGCCGCTCCCAGTAACAGTGCCGCTCCCAGTAACAGTGCCGCTCCCAGTAACAGTACCGCTCCCAGTAACAGTGCCGCTCCCAGTAACAGTGCCGCTCCCAGTAACAGTGCCGCTCCCAGTAACAGTACCGCGCTCCCAGTAACAGTGCCGTTCCCAGTGACAGTGCCGCTCGGAGCCCAGCCAGCCCGCCACCGGCACCGCCCCTCCCCCTGCCCCAGTCTATCGCCTCATCTTTCCGATAGGAGTGGCACCTAAGGACAGGTCAATATGGCTAGCGGAAGTTGCCGGCAAATATCGCAACTTTGTACGTGAAACCCAAGATGACTACCATATCTATCATGGCGGTCACAAGGGACAGAGACACCGTCAAGTTTCTGACGGAAGTGGGTCACCTCTATCAAGGCAGCATGATGAGACTCACCGAGGCCACGGAGGAAAACAGACAGGTCAAGGTGACCATAAGGAACTACCCATCCTTCATGCCCCTTCGCCAACTCGAGGACCACTCAGGCATACTCTGTGCCATAAGAGACGATCATCGTTGGGACTCCCGCTCCAACACGATGGTATCCAGGAGCCAAGTGACGGTGATGTGGGAGGGCGAGCCGCCAGCGATGTTCACCCTGCCTGGGATGAGGCCATGCAGTGTGGAGATATTTGTCGGGAAGCCAGCGTTCTGTGGGAAATGCCAGAAGTGAGGACACCGGGAATAGCAATGCAACAACAAGGTGAGATGTGGCTTCTGCTCCGGGGGACACGACACCAAGCTGTGCAAGGACCGCATAATGAATGGGGAAACCATCACCCCAAGATATACCAACTGCCTACAGGAGCACAATGCTGGAGTGTGAAGTGCCCATGAGACCCGATGCCCCACGCCTCCAGAAACCCACATCGCCTCTGCTACCTGCAACAGCTGCCTCCCCATCAAGCTTCGACACTGCAGCCTTTCCATCCCTCCCAAGGGTGAGTCATTGAGTCATGCTTGGTTGCAGCCCCGCTCGCCACCTCAGCCGGCCATCAGTCAACCAACACCGCTCCCAGACCTCACCCAACTTACTCCGCCCTCATCTCACACGTCGGTGTTGAACTCTCTACCTCCGCCGCTCCCACCTTCGAGCCCCTCCCTCCTTTCACTCCCCCCCACCCGGCCGACCGCAGGTCGCCCACGCACGTGCTCCGGCGAGCCCATCTCATGGACCAAGCCAAACCCTCCCCCCCCTCCTACCCTCCATCTACCCACGGAGAGACTGTCCCCCCCCCCCCTCCTCCCTCAGGGCACAAACCACGACGCCTCACCCGTCAGCAGCCTCGGGATGGTAGTTATGGACGTTGCAGAACGAGGTGAAGCTGCTTCAGACGTCGCAGGCCCTTATACGAAAGAGAGCGGAGACATGCGCGCCCAATTGCAGCTCTACAAGAATTGAGGGAGTGGTGGCGAGCGTGAAGGGAGAGCTGGCGAACGTGAAGGAGAAATGGTGAGCGTGAAGGGAGAGCTGGTGAGCGTGAAGGGAGAGATAGTGAGCATGAAGACTACGATGATGGAGATGTCACAACTGCTTCACAACACCTTAGGGTCAAGTGGCGGCAGCAAAATATGGAGCCTTTGTGGTGCCCTGATGGCCATAGACACAGACACACCCCAGGCCCTCGCCCTGCAGTCCAGGCTGGAACCTCCCACCAAACCATCCACCCATGGAGCCCCAAAAACTCGCGAGGCAAGAGGGGAAGGTCAGATGTTGGGAAACAGCTATATGCCAGGTCAGCTCACAGCCGGCCTGACCCCTCCCCCCTACTACCCACCCCCCTTCAACTGCCCCTGGACCGGTATTACCAAAGAGATCATAGTTAAGAACGTTTATCATAGCTGGACAAAATGGCCCATTTTAGTCCACAACTGGCTGGCGGATATCATAAATTGTGGGGGACTATCACAAACCGCGCGGGAGGCTAAGAGTGGGTTCACCGAGTTCTAGCGCGACTATGATAACGGCCCCGCGACTATGATAAACTTTCCAGCTGTTAACAGGGCCGAGACACAATAACAGCCTCAGTGAAGGAATATTCGCCCACATAGGATGTGTTGAGTGAGCTGAGCGATGCACAGCTGATTAGGAAATACCGAGTAGGCCGTGTGAGGGCTAGAGTGGGTTTACCGAGTTCTAGCGCAACTATGATAACGGCCCCGCGACTATGATAAACTTTCCAGCTGTTAACAGGGCCGAGACACAATAACAGCCTCAGTGAAGGAATATTCGCCCACATAGGGATGTGTTGAGTGAGCCGAGTGATACACAGCTGATTAGGAAATACCGAGTAGACCGTGTGAGGGCATATTGTCCTCACCAATTTTGTACAAACAGCTTTTAGATCGAAAACATATCGCCATCTGGCAACTCTGTCCCGTGTTTACACAGATACTGCTCAATGGTACATCTATCATGCCTTATTTTCGGGAAATGAATACTACATTACTCTACTGTGTCACTGCCCTAAACATGTTTAAACATAAGGGAAAAGCATCAATCCAATAAAACGTGGCAAAGGATGAATTCTATGATTATATAAGCATTTTAAGAAAATAATGACGCTATATTTAGCAGACGCCTATGATAGAAAATTGTGCTAGATTCCAAACTTATGATAAATGGCGTATGATAAAAATTTATGATATTCAAGGTACATGCTTCATTTCTGTCATAGCTAATGATTAAGTTTTGGTAATACCGGTCCTGGATCCTTCGCCCCAGGCGCCGAGAGACGCACAGCCACGCAGCCGGGAAGACCGCCAGTCTATCAATGGACACAGCTGCTCCCCCTAACCACACCCTCCCCACCCACCCCAGGAAGGCCCGCCGGCCGCGGATTAACCCGGGAATATGACAGCGGCGAGGAGGAATACGTCAGGTGACCACCCCGCAACGGTGACCCACCCCACCACGGTGACCCTGTTTCATGACGAAGACCCACGACTACCTAACGGCCTCCACCTCCCAATGCCTGCACTCGAAACCACTCGCCCCCCAAGCCAATTTCAAGCACAGACAGATACGCCATCAAGGTCAACCACAGACAAGCCAACTGACGATTCTGCAATGGAATATACACAGGCTGGTCAGCAAGGCAGCCACCTTACTGCAGTTCATCCAAGCAAACGACACGGCTGTCATCCTCCTCCAGGAGACGCTGGTCTGTGACGCGACCAACATGAGATTTGGAAACTATCAAATCTTCAATCAACCCCCTCCACCAGGGAGGATCACGAGACCTTATCACCCTTGTCAAGAAGTGACCTCCCAGCCACCCTGACGCTTGCCCCTCCACACCTCGGGGAACACAGTGGACTCGTTGTGCGTCACGCTACATATTGACAGGTCTATTAAGGTGGACGTGTGTAATGTGTACTGCAGGCAGAGATCACAACTCGACCTGCTGCCTACACTGGAGACCAACCAAGGACGGCTACTGGTGCTGAGTGGAGACTTTAATGCCCATCATCCACTTTTGGAGCCTTGGAATGGCGGTGGCAGTAACCCTCGTGGGCGCCACAATCATCCAAATGCTGGAGGACTTTGAAGAGCTGAAACTACACAGCGCGTCACAACCCACTCACATAGCGGGAGGGAGACTTGACCTTACCCTGTCAGTCAATGACAGTGACCATCTCACCAGTTGTCTGCGGCGCCCAGAACTTCTGAGTGACCACTGGGCACAGTGTCAACAATTAACCTGCCCAGGAGTGGTGACGTACCAGCAATTCCGAGGAACAAATGGATAACGAGGAAGGCTGATTGGACGTTATTCACGGAAACATGTAAACACCTGGTATGCTTCGTATCTTGTTCCCGCCTCTGTGCAAGTCTTTGCTGATTACTCACTCGAGCCATCCATGATGCAGCTGATGCCTCCACACCCCGCCAAGGGAAGAATAAGCTTAACCCCAATAAGAAACATCTCTGGTACTATGACAGCAAAATTAAGTTCCTCAACAAAGTGTCTCGTCAGCTCACCAAGAATCACCACCAACACCAGGACTGACGAGAGCAGACGTCACCTCCAGGAATGGGCCTCTTATGCCAGAGACCAAATTGACCTTATTTGTGGAAGAGAAATGGCTGCAGTTTTACGGGAAGGCTGACTCACACCACCAACATGACCCAGGTGTGGAGGCACGTCAACCGCGTTAGAGGCAAACACACGAAGCCTCCCGCCCACCCCGACCCGGTGAGGAAGGCGTCTGAGCTCATGAAAGGACTACCACGAGCGGTCAGCGAATATTAATCTGCCTCCTAACATCAAAGTAGCCAAGACCAACCTTGATCCAGCGAGGCTGGCCGCCGTCACTGCATCCGCACACCTATCGGATGACACTGATGAGCCCATCACTTAGGTATTCACGTAGTGTAGGGATAGCACGCTCGGTTCACAACCGAGAAGTTCCGGGTTTCGATCCCCGGGCGGAGCGGAAACAGTTGGGCTGTTTCCTTAAAACCCGAGCCCCTGTCCACCCAGCTTGTGAATGGGTACCGGGTGTTAGCCGGGGGAATATGACCCGCCTCCCGGGGTGCTGGCTTCGGCCAACACTATAAGCACTAGCAGACAGCTCTCGCTCCTCCAAGGAGGAGAGAGAGCTGTCTGGTTACAGTAGAGATCAATCTCAGCTGCGTCGATAACTGACGAAATTCTTCAAACAAAAAAACAAAAACAAAAAAAAACAAAAACGAGGAGGGAGCTGCTCAGGGCGCAGAAAACGAGTAGTGACACAGCGCCTGGTGAGGACGGCATAACCTACTCCATGCTGACGCTGTCTGCAATGTCGCAGGTGACCCTCTCCTGCAAGCTCTTTAACATGTCCCTCACCCAGGGGACGCTCTCTAAGGAAATGGAAACAATTCG
>JACEEZ010022337.1:0-10322 GCA_016584305.1 Chionoecetes opilio | reverse complement strand
GACCACTGAAGAGCCATGCACAAGTATTATATGATGTGACAGCCATGTGGCATATATTACGAATGTTAGCATCACTACAGCCTTGTAGTCACTGAAGAGGCATGCACAGTAGTTTATATGATTACCTGTCTTCAGTGCACATACAAGGCTGAGATGCTAACATTCTTATATATGCATGGCGCCTGGCCACATTAGTGTTGTTGACGGTAGGTGCTGCGGCTAGTTATGGCAGTCGTAGTCATTGACGCCGCGGCCAGAGATACGGCGCTTTTAGAATGCCTTATATCCATGGTAAGAATCGGTGGTTAAGATTCGTGGTAAATTTCCAAATGAACACCGAACTCACTTTGGTGAACGAAACAATTTTTCTCTGGTGAGTTTTGATGTGCTTGGAATGAATCTGCTAACCGTTTATGTCGCAAATATTTTTTATTTTTTTTGGCAACAAAAAAAAAAAAAAAAAAAAGGAACATAACCGAACCTATACCTAACCTAACATAACCTATATGAAACCTAACCTAACCTAATTTATGCCTAACCCAACCTAATTTATAACTAACCTAACCTAACCTTTATCTAAAAAAACAATTTTTTTTTTTTTGCGACAGAAACGGTTACCGTAGATAACAGTGAAGTCGCCAGGCGCCAAATATTACGAATTATAGCATCACTACTGATGCTTATGTGTCACTGAAGATGTTACACAGTAGTTTATATCATGACTGTATAACACTGGTCGACACCAAAAATGGTTCTGAGTTCATTGTGTGTGGGTTGGAAAGCATTTTTGCTGCTGATTTCAAAAATGGCATTGCTTTTTCTCTAGCACGTATAGTTTTTGAAATATCGGCATTTTAAATTTTAATAGCTATTATAATTATATACGTATATATAATTATATAATTAATCGAAACAATCCCCCTACGTTAATATATATTACTCGTAATTAAATTCTGGTGGTGCCTGCGGTTTTATTAGGACCTAATGTACATATCTGGCAAAAAATATACTTAAATTATGTTCCAAATATATCCGAAAATGTGCCACATCTTGGAAATATCTGAAAATATGCCAAATCACAGTAAATTTTGACTTTATATATACACCTTTTTCACTGTCAACAAGAGGTTTGTACATACAGTTGAACCTGCCAGGTGAGTCTTTCGGTCGTGCTGGCCATTCCTTTGTTGTAATGTTTGCTGTCCGCTCTAGAGTCCCACAAACAAGAAAACACATGTGCTTAGTGTAACCTAACTGGAGTCCTAGAAGCAAGGAGATTACCTTCAGGTCCCCACACAGATTCCACTGATGTTCTTCATATTTAACAGCAAATAACAAAGGCTTCATAGTTCATAAGTTTCACTCATTTCATGGCCATGCGCAATTGGAACACTCGGAAGCTTATTCCTTTATGCAGAAGAACGATCTTTAGCGTGTTTTTTCCTGAATCTATGAACAGCCGCCACTCACTCTTATCATAAGTGTGAGACTCACAAAGTGTTCCATGAGTGTGTCAACATCAAAGCAGTAACAGAGCTTGTGTTCCATCTTGAAGAGCTTGAAAGTTCTTTATGTCTACGACGAAACGTGGTGATGAGAACTCCTTCTTGTAGCAAATTCCATTCCTTGAGACGAGATCCAAGGACTTCACTTTTTCTCCTTGGGTAGATCTAGGTCCCTAGCAAGGTAATGTAGCATTCCTGACTGATGAATTTGGGCTCTCTGTTGTTGCCATTTCTTGAAAGTCTGTATCCATGGGATTATCCTCCTCGTTCGAATCTGATTCCTTATAGCACTTGCAATTGGAACATTTGGAACTGGGAGATCAGGACCATGGTGGCACAGGCCTGATGGAGAAGGTACGTCAGGATACCTGATTTTAGCTCGCGTTTTTACTGAATATCCTTTGATGTAGTGAGGCAGAAGTAGCAGTCAGTACTGTGATCCTTTTGTTCACGCCAAACCATTGGATGCCGAATGCCATGCCTGATGGCCGTTTACCACGCATCCATTCAATTCAAGTGGTTCACACAGGGGTTGCATGCTACGTGAGGGGGCCCACTTCTTATCTTGATCACCTATACGGCACTTGAAGTAATGCAGATAAGCTGCTTTAACATTCTTTGTAAGAGGTTTCTTCAGCCTGTCAGGGTAAAAATTCCACATATGTAACAAAAACTGTCCGATGCATTCACACAGTTACGGCGCTCCATCACAGCCCGGTACAAGGTACTATATACGGTAAACCAACTAAAATTAGGATCCACTAAATCAAACACATCATATCTGCAAAGAAAAATAAAATGTTTAAACATATGTCAATAGCTGTACGATCAGTAGGTAAAAATGTACTACACATCCTGCTAACCCCTCGCCAATACGCAGCGCGCACACCCTCCCCTGCTCACTGCACAAACCACACTGACTCAAAACACTGCACTGCCCTAAATAGGCTTGAGAAAGAAAAGATTAAGAGTTTAAAATGAAAACATTGGTGAAACCTATTTCTGCTGATTTTACCCATATTTTTCATGAATTGCGTCTGGTTCTCAAAAACTGGACGTGATTGAGTTAATTGAACATCAGATTCGAGTTCAGCAGGGTTGATTTACCTATAATCAGCTTCATTTAGTCCAGAACCATATCTTCGATTTTTTTTTGTCGACCAGTGTAATCTACCATTTCAGCGTTTTTTTTTTTTTTTTTTTTTTTTCCATCACAGGGAACTGGCCAAGGGCACAACAAAAATGGGTAACACAAAGCCCGCTTAGTTGCCAGTCCCTATAAAGAAGACAGTAAGAGAATAAAATAAAACAGAGGGGTAGGACAATTTAGTTCGGGAGGTGTCTTGTTACTCTTCTTTTGAAAAGATTTAAGTCATAGGAAAGTGGAAAAATAGAAACAGGAAGAGAGTTCCAGAGTTTACCAGTGAAAGGGATGAAAGAGTAAAGATACTGATTAACTCTTGCATTAGGAAGATGGACAGAATAGGAGAGAATGGAGTAGAAATATTGTGCAACGAGGCCCGCGGGAGTGGGGGAGGCATGCAGTTAGCAAGTTCAGAAGAGCAGTGAGCATGATCTTGTGATATGCTTTGTATCTGCAAGTATAAATGTTGCGCATTGGCTTCTCACGTTTTTCTCGCGAGAGACAGACAGCAGCTGATCACCTTTCGGAGCAGGACACCAAAAACTTGCCAGATCTTCAACTGAATAGAATTTGTTTTCCACCGTGGAAGAGGAATTTTATATATACAAGCATCTTCCGCAGCTAATATATATTATGAGGACTTGTTTACTTTACCTCTAATTTCCACGAATTCCCAGAGTGGCGACTAAACTGTGGGTTTAAAATACTAGCTGGCGACTTACTGTAGTAGGTTTAGCAAGGTCGCCATCGGGTTTATTTTTGTCATTTGTTATTTTATAGGCCCTACTATGCACAGATGAAACACAAATGACACAGACTTTCTAGATAGACCCTTATACTTTCCTGAAATCATGGATGTACAAATGTAAGTATTAATGCCACCACACGTCTGTAAATAACAAAGAAAACGTAGAACTGGCGAAACTTCACTAATTATCTACGGTAGCAATTATTCAAAAACACCTCCAAAGCTCACCAGAAAAAAATGTTTCGTCCACCCAAAGTGAGTTCGGTGTTCATCTGGAATAATACCAGATTCGTTTTATCGCCCCTTTTATTTTGTGCAGCGATGTTAGAAATAACAGATACTTATGCTGTAAAGCGACGAGGATGTGGTTTAAATAGGAAAACATAAACACTGATCAATTTAGGGTTGTTGTAGACGCTAGTGGACGCTAGTGGACGCTGTTAATTGGACCACCAGCCGTACTGAATCAGACACAGTCATGATCTAAATATCAGCCTAAAGCTATAGGTACTAAGCGTAAACTTGTACACACGCCGTGGGGTTCAGTCAGTTCGTACACCATGTAGATTGTACACCAAAAGATGCTTAGTAGTCTATATGAAACCATAAGTCGTTTCGTACACTCAGCTCAGAATTGAACTTGATTACTAGAGTTACGAAAACGACACCAGGTATGTACGAAAACACTCAAAACAGTGTACGAAACAACGACAAAAACCTGTTACGAACTCCATGTGTACGAAACTGCCTGTCAGCCCACGCTGCCCTCCGGACAGCCAGCCAAGGGTCTGTTTTTCCTCGCGAGCAGCAACAACAACCATTATTTCACCTGTTTTCCGCCTATACACATAACTCACACGGCCCTTACTCACCTTCCAGCCCCTGAGTCGCCGCCTAAGCCCTTAGTTGCGGACAAAGGGCACGCAATACAAACGGCGCTAAGGTCAGGTCGCCGCGACACTCTTGTTTGATCTAGGATCGTTGTGGGTCGTCAAGAGCAAGATCGAGAGTTGTGGCTTGCCTCGGCCACTCCATGGCGTGTTTCTTCTTACTGTCTGGGTCTTTAATTAGTGTCTTCTCTTATACTGTATTTCAGTGTCTTTCTCTTCTTGATTATGAGGCGTATTTTTGTCCATGCCATTGGAAGTAAATGTACTTATTAAGCTCCGCACTTGCTTGCCATCACAAAATACGATTGTACGCGCTGACCAAAGCTCTTTTCTTGAGGTGCCGAGAGTAAAAGTGTCGTACACTTCATACCTCTTGCAGAGGCTCAAGGAATATCGTTAAGTGACATATTGAAGGCACAGCAAAGAGTAGTAGCCGTGATGTTGTATACACATCGATATCTAATGGTTTAGCTCTTGAATGTCCCTGCATTGTTTTCAACTCTATAGATGGACTTGATATAAACTGAAATGTTGAGGGCGCTATGAAACTGTTATTTGAATATCTATTTGCTACACAGCCATTTCACCCCCCCCCCGATGTGCGTCGAGGATGGTGTAATGCTTTCATGGACAGGTACGTCTGTAGGCTACGTGTACCTACATCTACGTTTCACAAATTATTATTTGCCTAAACCTAGAGAATGCTGTTGTGATTCATCCTCAGTGCATTCCCCCGTTAAATCCATGGGCGGGTGTGTGGTGGGCGCAGTGGTGAAATGGACGTCGTGTGGTGGGTGGGTGTGTGGTGGGCGGATGTATGATGGGCGTGGTAGGGGGGGTGTGTGGTGGGCGGATGGGTGATGGTGCGTTTGTGGTGGGTGGGTGTGTGGTGGGCGGATGTGTGGTGGGTGGGTGTGTGTGGGGCGGATGGGTGTGGGCGTGGTGGTGGGTGGGTGTGTGGTGAGGGCGGGGTGTGATGGGCGTTCGTGTGGTGGGTGGGTGTGTGGTGGGCGGGTGACGTGGTGGGCGGGTGGGTTGCGCTGGGTGGTGGTGGGGTGTGGTGGCCCGTGGGTAGAGACCTTCCTTACCGTGTTGCGCTGGAATCAGACTGATGAAATGTTCGTATTCGTGCCCTGCGATAGGGTCTCTAAAAGGCTTTCTTTTGTGTGATATAACATATATACAAATTTATACATTCCTATTGCAAAATGTAATATCACTCATGAAATATATTTAAGTATTTGACTATACTATAGCAATATACACCCAGTTTTGGTGCCTAAGTCAGCAAGCAGCAACGAAGATTCGGGACACATTGAAAATTCGAGGGATTGGGAAATTTGTTCCCAGACGTCGCTGGAGGAATTTCAGATTTGTGACTTCTTACCTGTTTAAAAGTCACATACCTACTCCCTTACTAGCCTTACATACTATTAATTAAATACAGTATCCTTTTGCATGTCGTGCGCATGTAAATGAATGTTGAATTGGATGAGAATTAAAGGAAAAGAGCAACATTTAGGAGGAGTTTTGATGAAGATTTATCATGCGCGCGGATCTGATTGGCCAGGCTCTTGAAACCACACCCACACCCACGACTGTCTAATTTACAGGAAAAGCGTAAAATAAGTGTATCTGCTCAGTTTTCTATGCACGAAAAGAGTTAAAAAATAGTGGGCGCGCTTAACTACAATGGTTAAAAATTTTAATTCCAATGGCATGGACAAAATACGCCTATTATTTTCTCTGGTCATCCAAAAACGTGATTGTTCTTTGCTTCTTCCACATTCCCAGCTCCAAATTATAATTTGAGCTGGGTTATGAGGCCTATGGGTCTTCCTGGTCTATGGGCCCTAATTTATGTGAAATTCAGGCCTATTAGACGCAGAGGCCAGAGGGTCCCATGTACTGACATGTTTCATTTTTCATTTTCCCGTGCGGGCAACATGGGGACTATCATTTCGTAAATAGGTTTTTTCGTTTACACCACATTAAGAGCCCTCTCAGTAAATGAAGCTAATTTTATAAGGCGTATTTTGTGATGCCTGCAAGTAAAATTTTACTTATTAAAGCTCCGCCCATTATTTTATCTTTTTGCGTGTAAAGAACACTGAGCATGAGACAGCCGGCAGCGAATTTACTCTTTTCCTGTAAAAATCTACAGTCGTGTGGTCGGGGTGGTGGTTTCAAGAGCCGGCCATCAAGATCGCGCGCCATGAGAAAATCTTATCAAAACTACTCCCGTAATGTTTCTCTTTTCCTTTAATTCTCATCCATTCAACATTTCATTACATGCGGCAGACATGCCAAAAGGATTACTGTATTAATAGGAGTAGGTTCAACCGTGATCGGATATATACAACAACTCAACAAGTTAATGAGTCACAAATATAATATTCTCAGCGACATCTGGGGAACTAGATTATTGAGGCACGTGCTTCAAAAACACATGCCACTCATTCTTGAACATCTCCAGCCTTTTTAGGACCAGTAATTGTTTTCCATGTGCACACGCCGGGATAAACACCATTTCAACAAATTAACATGACTTGCCCCCCCCCCCCCCGGTAAGTGCAAAGAATATGAAACCGCTGTGATGTACCTAGAATTGGCGCCGATATCCAATATCCTATCAAACGAGAAATGTATAAGCTGGTTTCAGCTTCAGCACATTGTGGGTCGGGAGTCAGGACTTTTTCCAAGGCACTCCTGACGGTTTCTTTCTTGCTGTCTGGGTCTTTAATTAGTTTTCTTCTCTTATTCTATCTTATTAGCTTCTTTCATCTTTCTTTTTCTTATTTTCTCGCGTCATCCAAAGGATAAGTTTGGTTGAAGCGGCCGCATGGTGGCGGTTATGAACTGTCGGCCGATGGGAATTCTCGCCGAAAAACACCAATTTAGAACTAGCCGACGTGAAATCGTAACCTACCGGACATTGGCACCTAAATTAACCTAACTGATCCAAGCTAACGATAGTTATTCATCCCTGAAATGCCAGAACACGGGGTATAAAACTTGATAAATTATATATTGGGGTTATAATGGAGGAGATTTCACGATTATTTCATATTTATACACTTGTTATTATATACACGTTATGTTATATGTTATCACGTTATGTTTCACTATGTTATATATATGGGTATATATGTTATATATGGCCCAAACCGGTGAACTTCTCGCGATAAAAAATTATCGCCGACGTCGGCGAAGGTGCTCAATTTTTGGAACTAAGAATTCTGGGATTATTTCCAATAGGACGAAATGGTAATTATAATTTCACCCAACCAACGATTCTATGATGCGACTTCTGTTTTTCGTGTGTGTTTGAGTGTTTGGAATGATTATGCTAACAGTTTCGTCTCATGTATTTTTTTTTCTTTTTCTCACAATAAATAGACATTTTTATACTAAACCTAACCTCACTTTACCTATACCTAACCTAACCTAACCCATACCTAACCTTTACTAAAAGCTTATTGAATTTAAGAAACATGTATCCTCTAGAGCTTCCGTGCAATAAGTACGTATGGAGATAATGACTATAGGGAGGCGAGAGACAATTGTGTATAGAGTCCTTGCCGCGGTCAATTTAATGCAGATTTGGCTTTGGTTGAGCAAAATGTCGGTTTAGGTTAGTTTAATTTTATATCATATAGTACTACACTCCTGTGTATATATCATTACACTCCTGGGTGGTGGTGAAAGGGCCATTTGGTTCCCCCAAGTGTAATTAGGTTTAAAATAGTTTTAGACTGCCTTTTGTGTTTGTCATACCTGGCATTTCTGTGTGTGTCTTGCCTTTGCACTTATGCCTTGCATATTTCTTGCGGTTTGGGGGCTTTAATATAACGAGTTTTTTAAACGGGGAGGGGGAAATTTGATGTATTTTATAAAATTATTATTTGCACCAATAATGGTTGCAATTTTTCTATAAAAACACATTTAAAATTACAGAAAACATAGTGTGGTACGAAAAAATTGCACAGATGGGTTAATATTATGTACACATGCTCTATTATATTCTACCATCACCCCTTATGTTAAATTAATATATTACAGCATATGCATTCTTTTTTCCGTAAGTGTTCGTTTGTGCTACAAGTCTGCACGGAAGAGGGAGTGAGGCGGTTCTTTCCCCACGCCGAAAGGAATGTACGCAAACCTGAGGACCTGGATAAAACCCCTTTTCGAATCAGGTTAGACGATTATATTCCGAGGCCCCAATTAAACCGGGGCTTGCAATGAACCAGTCAGTTAGAAGTATATACCCAAATATATTTTTTTAATTAATATATTATATTGAATATGTTAGTATACGGTTTTTTAAAAAATTATTATGATTGTAGATTTTATAATTTTTTACGACAACTAGTAATAATTGATCGGATAAAAAACAACGATGATGTTTGTAAATAGTTTTATATGATAAGGTGAACGGTTCAAGCTTTGGATACAACGGCTTGCCTCTGAAAAAGTACTCTTTAGTGTTCAGGAGTTTAATCAAACCACATTACTCCACATTTCTGTTCCCCATCATTATTTTAAACCCATGTATTCAAGCATCCAAATTTAATGATTGAAATTAAAACATCTACCCTTTTTAATACAATATTTTTGGGCCAAATTTTTTGTGATAATCAGATTAGATCGTCAGGTGTTAAGAAAATCTTCTGGCGGTTCTACAAAAAGAAAAATTTATCTTGGGTAAAGGAACGCTTCCCCGTTCTTTCAAATAAGCGGTGAAGGCCAGGTTGGTGGAAGGGAAAACAGTTCCCTTTTTCAGAATGGGTAAGTACTCTTAATTGACTGTTTTTGTTCACAGGGTGTTAAGACCCTTTGTTTTAAAAATTTGATTATAATGCAACATTTTTTTTTCAAAAATGCATACAAATTTAATTAAAATATATATATATGATAATATTTTTATTTATATACTATATATACCATAATATATATTATATATATATATATATATATATATTATATATATATATAATATATAATATATATATATTATATAATATATTATATATATATATATATATATATATATTATTTTATATATATATATATAGAATATTATTATATTATATAATATATTATATATATATATATTATAATTATATTAAAATTATATTATATATTTTATATATATATTAATATATTTATATAATTATAATTTTTATATATATATAATTATATTATATATATTTTATATTTATATATATATTATATTATAATATTATATAATATATATTTTTATAATATATAATATATTATTATATATTAATATATATATATATATAATATATATATATATTATATATATATATATATTATAATATATATATATAAATTATATATATATATATATATTATATTATATTATATATATTATATATATATTTATTAATATATATTATTTATATATTATATAATAATTTTTATAATATATATATATTATATATATAAATATATATATTTTATAATTTTTTATTTTAATTTTAATATAATAATTATATAATATATATTTTTTAATATATATATATATTATAATATTATATATTATTATATAAATATTAAATATATATATATATATTATATATATATATATATATATTATATATAATTTTATATATATATATATATTATTTTATATATATTTTATATATTTTATTATATATATTATATATATATATATAATATAATATATATATTTTATATATATATTATTATTTGAAAATAATAATTAAAAATCTAAAATATTTTTTAATAATTTAAAAATTAATACATTTTTTAAATAATATTTTAAATAATTTTTTTTAAAAAAAATAAAAAATTCTGTATAATTTAAAGTTATATTAAATGAATTTATATAAAACAAGGGCCCTTGTTTTTACCCACCTTAAGTTTGTCTTTTCTTGTAAAAATTTTTTTTCCCGTTTGGGAAATTTTTTTTGGGGGAGATTGTTTTTTCCCCAAAAATGTTGCTGTTTTTCATTTTTTCAAAATTTTTTTTTTTTTCAGCCATG